>MU186269.1:21425-46313 GCA_016904865.1 Pissodes strobi | reverse complement strand
TTTAATTAAACACATCTGAAATGAATTAAATCTTTTAAAAAGGAGGGCTTGGAAGTTGTGAACATACTTGACTAGCTAACTATCATATTTCTAGATATAACACCTCATAGTAGCTTGCATTTTTTGGATTCCGTTTTCTTTTTGTTGAATTAATAGATTTTTTGGAAAAGATATACTACTCAGTCTGATGGGTAAATTATATATTACTCATATTATTTGGAGCTGGCAGTTTTGCCAAACGATTATTTCTTTCTGATCACTTGTCGACAACGTCTTATTTTTTAAACTTAAAATTAATAAAATTAAAACAAAATTGTAACCTAATTGAGGTTGGAAGCTGGATACTTTATATACAAAACACTGGCAGTGAGCAATGGTAGGTTTTATTTGCCTGGAATCGTATTATGGATCAGTCGCCGATGCCTTTCCCTGCTTTTATAAGAAGTTGGCTGTTTTGACATCACGTCATCTCTAACTAAACTTATATATAGTATGGTCCACTAAATGTGCAATAAAGGGAACACTTTTTTTTATCGACCTCAGAAAATTTTATTCATTACCAAAATTCTAAAGGAAGTGCCAGATATAATGCATCATATACAGCGAGCGCAAAAAAAATGAAACATAATTTCAAATCATAATATTAAAATAATTCGCAATCGGCTTTTTTCAGGCAGCAGAATTGGTCTTGGTCTTGGTTTTGCAGAAAAAGCAAGACCATGTCCAGGTCTGCAAGGCCAAGACTGAAGTGAAACACTTATGCAAGACCAACACCTAGTATTGCAAGACTTACGCAAGACCAAGACCTAGGATGCAAAGTTCTTGCGGTCTTGCGTTTTTTAGCAATTTTTATTTGTTGACATATTGCCCTTAATTCTGGGATCGAAAATGGAGAAAAAACTTCCTATAAACGTTTGCCAACAAATATTTTGTTTGGGAGATACATGCAGAGAAAGTTAGACCGTATTCACTATTTGCATCGCCGCATTGTATATAAATGAATAAGAATGTATTCAAGTAAAAAAGCAGTCAAATTTTTAAACAAATTTATACTCATAATTACAAAAATCTGATTTGGATTTTAAACCAATTACAAGCGTTCTTGCATATAGACCGGAAAAGAGTGACCGATTTTTGGATATGATTTTGGCCAGTATGCCCTTTATACGCATATTCTGATGTTATAAGGTAAATTGAAGCATTATCTTGGGTTCTTCACATACAGTATGTTCGAAAAGGATAGGAATGTATTTGGGATCTCAAAAACTGTAACAGATCAACAATTGGTTAAATGGAAAACGTTTTAAAATATTTAATTACTAGTTTAGTTCTGCTTTGATAATGAATTAATCTTAATGAATTTATAATTCATTATAATGAATCTTATTTCTTTTTTCATTCTCGACATATTTTCAAAAAACCAAAAAAAAAATTAAAACTGCTGATTTTCTGTATTTTTTTAAATTCTTGTTTGTACCTTCTATATTTTTTTGATAAAATGTAGTACAGAGTGCAACAGTGGTCCTTGTATTACGCTGTATAATTTGGTTGTTGTTATTTAATTGTTGTTTGTAATGTTCATTGTAAACCGCAATATTACCTATTTTAATCGTGTTATGAGATATGAATGTTAAGTGTATGAGAGAAAGGACAATTTTGGTAAGTTTCATAAATTTGTATTTTCTTTTAACAAGAAATAATGACATGCATATGCATTACGTATTTTATAATTAGAAACCCTTCTGTTATTTCATTTCGTTAACACTTTTTTTTGTTCTGTGTGTTGTTTATTTATTTATTTATTTGTATTTTATTAAACACAGGTGATACTTAAGAACGGTTTTGTTTTTGAGCTTAAGGCTCTTGCTTTGTTTTTTAATCAAATTGTATATTTGAACTAAGTGATCTAAAAGTAACTTTCTCCTCTTCAGGGCGCCGATGATGGGTTAATTTAATTCGTTGGCAATAAATAATAATTGGTTTTCTTGATACCTGACCAATAATCCTACAAACACCACTTAAATTATACATTTTGGTCACCATCTTTACTGGTTTTTTGAAAATATCTCGACAACGAAGAAAGATGGAATCATTATTAAAGCAGCATTAAACTAGAAATTAAATAGCATACAACTTTTTCCATTAAAACAATTTTCTAGCACTTGCATAAAACTGATGTGCAGTTTTTCATTGAGCAATAATAATTTTGGTTTATTTTAAAGCCCAGCTAACGAACCTGCTAAGAATAGATTTTTATAGAAGGACGTAAATCCAGTGACTGATATATATTTTTTCAAACTTATAAAATTTTATTGTAGGAATATATTAAAAAAAAAATTTCAGCATAACTGCATCAGATTATCAAGAGAGATAAATATTTACATTTTAATTCAATTATGGGCAACCATGCATTAAAAATGAAACAGTTCTTGTTTTAACGCCGCAATTTATAACTGTATATACCTTAAATTAAAGAATTTTATACTCACACGGATAAACTTGTGATTCCTCAACTCGAAATGTTTTTTTTTGTATTTTCACAAAATTACCTGATTTACTAGCTAAAATGTGTCGCTGTGGTACTTAATATTGAAAAACCGAAATTTTTATAGTGACAAATATTGTCCCTTTTTTTAAACCTGTATTTACTGTAAAGGACTTGGAAAAACTTTTTTTTAATTACCGTTGTAAAAATTGCATCCAGTAAAAATCTTCCAAAAAAGTGCAAGACTTGCTAGAGTCTAAGAGCAAGACCAACACCAAGACCACATATGCAAGACCAAGACTAACCCGGTCTAATGTATGACATTTGTGTAATTTGTTTAAAATCCAAATTAGATTTTTGTAATTATGAGTATAATTTTCTTTAAAAAATTGACTACATACAATGCGGCAATTTCGATCCCAGAATTAAGGGCAATATGGTAACAAATAAAAATTGGGGAACAAGAACGCAAGACTGCAAGACTCTTGCATGCTAAGTCTTGGTTTTGCGTGTCTTGCAATACTAGGTCTTGGTCTTGCATAAGTCTTGCACTGCTTGGTCTTGGTCTTGGTCAAGACCAGCCTAGCTCATCACTAGATTTAATTAGAAAAATGAGCCACTGGCACATAAATGCATTAGAATTAATAAAGACTGATAAGGAATCTAAAACCACGGGCCTCCATCAGATCTCCATTTCCTCATAAATGAATAAAGATAATAGAGAGAGTTAGGTGAAGGACACATTTGGTGCTGTTCCGGACTGAACATCAATGACATTACGTAATACGTAGATAGTCGTGCCCGAAAGATCACGCTAGGGAATACAAACTTTCTATTTTTACATTTAGTCATAATAAGTATAAAATTATATACCAAAATTTACTTGCAGTCAGATAATGCACTCACTCACATCGATGACTGTAAGGATATTGTAAGGATCATATTAGGATGTTTGCTAATAAATTGTAATAAAAATTTATCACACAAATCTTTTAACAAACAGTTTTTTTGCAAAAGATGTTATAGGCGCCTTCGTTTTTTAAAGGTGCAACGCCTTATTTATCAATATACTGCACTGCGTTTGTGAATTTTGTGTATGATTTGTTCGGGATCGCGACTCTTAGCCACGTAAAATATTTCACTATTAGTCACTTATTGCATTACAGCTACGGAGCTACGAAGATGCCATCCATATTTTTACAATACCATAACCATTTTGCATGATATATTTATATTTTATGAATTAAGTAGTATCAAAGACAATTAGTAGTATTGTCTTTGATAGTATTTGGTATGCCACTTGCACCTTGCACCAATTAGGCGTGAAAACTAAAATACTAACTATTTTTAACAGTTCACATAAATTATTATGAGTTTAAACAAGCCTTAATTGGGTCTAGCGTTGTGCACCTATTTAGCCGCTGACCGACCCGTTGTCAGAAGTCGATATTGATATGACCCAAATTCTTATCAGCATTTAGCTACAAGTAGGGGCCACAGAGTCGCTGGATCTTGAGCGGACGTAAAGTTGATTCTCGGGCTTCTTATGATCCTTAAGTTACGTCTTCTGTTACATTGATTATAAATGTACATTTTTACCTTCTTATGCTTATATTATGTTAGCCTATATATCCAGCTTAATGATGGATTAGGAAATCAGAAAATAAAATGACTACATATTGTGATCTCCCAATAAGAGCTCTAAAGGAGGCTATAAGAATGCCCTTGATTTAAAACAAATGCCTGCATTAAAAAAATTTACTCTAAAAACGAATACTCACAGGGTGACGGGACGTCTGAAGGCCATTTCATTTCTGTTATTTCCAACAAAAGACAAAAGTTGGTTTCAATTTTAAAAGAGTAATCTCAATCGGATTGCTGGCTGTACATCACTTGTGCAAAGACGCTCGAATTTACATTAGTTTATACGACACCCCTAATCGGCAGACCCACAAGCAGCCTGATGAGGGAATCTTTGATGTCAACAGTTTTCGGTTGCTGCCAGCGTCGGTTCGACGAATATGCAATGCCATCACCGCTGTGTCCAGGCGACATCTACAGATGGGGATATATTAGGTTTCAACCAACTTTCAGCTATAGAAAAATAGCAATACCATTATCTATAATTATATCAGTAACATCCGTGATAGGAGGTACTATAAAGATGCCGCATTCCCAAACTAAATGTCAATTTGGGATTTGTGCAAAAGCTGGCCTTCATACACGTAAGGTAACGATGTGTATTTGGTGGGACAAAGCCGACCTCATCTATCATGAACTGCTTTCCAGGGATATAACCATCACTGCTGAAATGCATTGCTAGCAACTCAATCTTGCAGCTGTAATTCAAGAAAACCGGCCAGGGAGACAGATTCAAGTGATTTTACAGCATGATAATGCTCGCCCGTATACTGCTAACATTACGAAAGCAGCTATCCAAGAACAGGATCGGGATCGGGAAAGTTCCACATCCACCTTATTCGCCTGACATTGCTCCAACAGATTGTTCATCTTTTCCGGTCTTTATCTAACTACCTGCGAGGTAACTCCAGAGAGAAAATAACCAAAAAGAGAGGCAACATCCTGTCAATAGATTTTGTATGCGCATGTCCAAGCACTGTCAAAATCAAAACACCATCAGCCGATTTCAGATGATTAGATGTCATTGTCATTAGCTTAAAATATTTGTCTCCGATATTTATGTAGTGTTATTGTTGTCAATGGAGCAGAGTCAAGGTCACCACAAACGGGTACACCAACATGAAAAGTGGCGACGCTTATTGTCGCCTCTCCTTTTAGCTTTTCTTCTCTCTGGTAATTCCTTTGATAACGAAGCTGATCTTCACATATTATTCAGACGTGGACTAGAAATATTACCAGACCTTTGGGAAACAAAATCGTAAACAATGAACAATGGAGAATACTTTGTTGATTAGTTTTTACGTTTTATTTATCTAAATCCAATAAATTACGTAAGTCCATATCATTATATATTATGGTTTCTCTAACCGCATTGCATTATTTTCATAATTGTTTCCGTAAGTACCGTTTTACCGTCTAGGGTCAGACATTTACCAGTTCTCTCGATGTCCATATCGTAGCCACTTACTTTGCAATAATGTTATATCAGCCCTTTAGTTTATGATTTTTCTTTTTTTATCTCATTAACCGTATTTTTCCCACAATTTTATTCATTTGTTTTTCCTCTTCATAAATAGAACTGAAGAACTCCAAAAAGTGCTTCACCATAATAAGCACCTTACATTATTTACACCACCAAGTTCTGTTTTACTTCTAAAATTAAATAGCTCAGCAAGTCTTCACCACTTTGTCCTCGTTCTAAGGCATCTTTGTTGAAACAACAATGATTGCTATGAGAAGACTGGTAGTCATTCATAATGTATTTTCAGTTAGTAAATATTTTACATTTAGTGCAAATCCAAGCTTTATTTTGTTTATCTATTACTGGAATTTTCAGTCCGCTTAGTTTTGCACAATCGCAATTTACAATTTGCAGAGTGAGCTAAGAGGAAAGAAAGGCTCGCCACCTTTACTATCACCAGTCTTTGAACGGGGCTGGCAGCTCGTCCTGAAGGTACCAAAAAATGTACCAAGTACCTACTCCTTATTCTTATTATTTTTTTTTTATTGTAAATCTTCAATTTCGAGAATGATTTTGCTGCATACACAACGAGGAAAATTTCATTGGTTTCCCAATTTAAAAAATGTAGGTACCTACTTATTTATTTTTTTATACGTTTAACTTAGCTCGTACAAACACCATTAAAACAGTAACAAGATGCAGGCGTAGACCGAACAAATATGGCAACATCAGCATTACCCATGTATCTAAAAAAGTAGGTCTAATCAGACAGTTTGGAAGATATGGTCCTTTAAATTCCACTCGACGATCTCTCAAAAAGTCGCAGCCAATATAAGCAATATTTAGCCTATAGGAATGTAAAATCTTCAAACGTCAGTAAATCCGTCATTACTCGACTGTGTAGGCGGCAGTGAAGTTTCGTTTTTCCTCCGCCGGAGCTTTACTTTGCACTTTTCCGCCGGCGGAGGTAAAAGTGTTATCATAGCAACATAGATACAATACAAACAAACATCAAAATAAGCGTCAACAACACAAGAGTTATTAAACTAAAATTTGTATTTATCACTCAATGTGTGACTTACCCAATAACTGCTTATCAATACGGAATTAAAACGCAATCGGAGAGGCAATTTTAAAAAAATAATTATTGTTGACAGTGCCCACTGACAGCTTTATGTTACATTACTATAGCAACAACCTGTGTCTATTCACCGACACCGGTCTAAGCCCCCTTGCGAACCCACTTATCTTTAATAATAATTATTATTATTACTATTAAAAAGAGATGTTTTTGCATTAATTTGTCGACATTTGAAGAAAAAACAGCATATTTTATTTGGAGGAAAAGTTACTTTTCATGGCTTGCTCTCTATTACCAGCCTCACTCCGTTCGGCTGTTAAACACGAGCGCGCCATGAAAAGTATCACTTTTCCTCCATATAAAATAATATACTATGTTCTTCAAACGTCAGCAAATCCGTCATTACTCGACTGTGTAGGCGGCCGTGAAGTTTCGTTTTTCCTCCGCCGGAGCTTTACTTTCCACTTTTCCGCCGGCGGCGGCGGAGGTAAAAGTGTTGTCATAGCAACATAGATACAATACAAACAGACAACAAAATAAGCGTCAACAACTCAAGATTTATTAAACTACTATTTGTATTTATCACTCAATTTGTGACTGCATTTCTAAAAATCACTAATTTAGGAACAAATTGGTTATTATTTAATCGAATTTACTCAATAACTGCTTATCAATACGGAATTAAAACGCAATCGGAGACGCCATCTTAAAAAAATAATTATTGTTGACAGTGTCCACTGACAGCTTTATGTTACATTATATTCACCGACACCGGTCTAAGCAAGGCCACCTACGACCGTGGTCTAAGTCGCCTTGCGAACCCATTTATCTTTAATAACTCCGTTGGGCTGTTAAACACGAGCGCGCCATGAAAAGTATCACTTTTCCTCCATATAAAATAATATACTATTATGCCATACCAGTACATTATTGTGTTTTTATACCTTAGATACCATTTACATGATGGATTACTTTATGCCCGTGCGGGCATAAAGTCCACTTTATGGCCCGTGCGGGCATAAAGTATACTTTATGGACTCAAATAATTGAATTGAATTCGTATTTTTTTAAATACTTACATATTGTGAATGCAATAACGAACTAGTATGACATAAAAGTTTTATGCACCACGGGTATTAATAGATGTGTATGCCCCCGGGCGACTTATAAACCCTCTGGCCAGAGGCCCTCGGGTTTGTAACATTGTCGCCCTCAGGGCATAAACATCTACTTAATACCCTTGGTACATAAATAACTAAAATTGACGTATTTAAGGATTATGACAGATTATGAAGCTCATAATATTGTTTCGCCGTGAATTTTTGGGAAACCTTATAAAGCGCCGTACCTTCTAAAACAATCCAAATAATTTTTGATTTCTGTTTTCGTTAAAAAAAATCATAAACAGGGCTGTATGAGGGAATATGACTCCATGTACTATGTGCATGGAACATTACTACTTATTAATTTTATTAAATTTATGTTCTGGTAAAAATATTTCGAATATTTTTGATGTTTAAGAGAAATTGAGATATCTTCTATTTTTAAGGTCATCGTTATATTGTGGTCCACGCCGAAACCAAAGATGGCTTCATCAAGGGCACGAATTTAATATTCAGAAGTGGATTGAAGATTATCATGACAATATGAACGGGAAAAACTTCGAAAACTGGTTTAAAAGTCAGCTGGTTCCGAATCTTCCCCCAAAGTCATTCATAATCATGGACAATGCAAGTTACCATTCTGGTTTATTAGAAGAAATCCCCAGAAAGTTTTGGACAAAGCAGATGCTGAACGAATGGTTGAAGAAAAAGAATATTGACTTTCCAGAAAAAGCCATGAAAGATCAAATATGGAGTATTGCACGGAGACGCTACCCTAGTGAAAAAATACTTCCTCGATGAATATGTTACACCTTTAGGGCACAAAATGTTGCGACTGCCACCATACTATTGCCGGTTTAACGCAATTGAAATGGTATGGTCGGAATGTAAGCGAAAATACGATCAATATATTTCCAATCTTAAGGCGTCACCTTCAGAAGTTCTGGCTACATGAAAAAGGGTTATAAACGAAATTTCTATAGATCCTTGGCAAAAATATGTTATTCATACAGAAAAGAGGCTTGGGAGGCAATACGATACGAGTGTGTGATGCCTCTACTAGTAATTATGAATTATGACTGATGCATGAAGACGACGACGACGAAGACAATATCTCTGACCGTAGTTCTAGCTCTGACAATACTGACGAGACTGATTAAGCTTTTTTGTCTTTATAATGGTCATTTAAGTATTCTTGGCAATGCAATATGATGTGACTTGTTTTTGATTGTGTAAAGTCAAAGTCAAAGTCAAAATATGCTTTATTATCATAACCATATAGTTATTGACAAAGCGGATCTAAATATAACAATAGAGCAAACATTTTATATACATATAGACAAAAGACAAAATTTGAACATACTAACATGTAGGAGGTCAAAATACATTGGTTTCAGTAGGCATTGAAACATATTAAAATTGCTAAAATCTATAACCTAAAATGCCTAATAAAATTATGTAAGGCTAAAAGTAAAAATAAATGCTAAAATGAACAATTCAGGTAATCATCAACCTGATAAAATGCATGGGACACAAGTAACCTTTTAACACCAGCCCTAAACCTTTTGTAATTTTGAAGATGCCTGATCCTGAGTGGCAAATGATTAAAAAGTTTTCCACTATTGTAAATGAGAGACCTTTTAGTCAAAGCTGAATGAGGGATTGGTAAACTGAGTTGGTGAGAACTTCGCGTATGGTTAGTATTTGGTGCAAAGATGGTGGTACTATGTTTCCTATACATAAAGCAGACCGTTTCCATGATGAAAATACACGGTAGTGTCAAAATGCCACCGCTGTCAAAATATGGGTGACAGGAGTCTCTAGTTGCCAGGTTATAGATACAACGCACTGCTCTTTTCTGTAGCACAAAAAGCTAATTAAAGAGCGTTGTGGAACATGAGCCCCAGAAGCAAATCCCATACCTTAGGTGCAATTCAACTAATGCAAAATATACACTTCTTGCAACCAAAGCACCAATCTCAATTCTCACAGTTCTCACAGCATAACAACCCGAAGAAACTTTAGAGCAGAGATTACTTATGTGAGACTCAAACTTCAACCTGCTGTCAATACAAACTCCCAAAAATTTACACTGATCCAAGTGTTCAATTTTAGTGCTTCCTATAGCGATGTTCTCAATCTTTTCTCTAAAATTTAGAATACTGGTCTTTGCAATATTAAATGTCAATGCATTAGCATCACACCAAAGCTCAACACTCCCAAGGTCATCATCTATCATTTGCTTCAAAGTGACAGGATCCTTATGATGCCACAAGACCGTTGTATCATCGGCAAATGATGTACAAGAACCGTATCTCAGTACATCAGGCAAGTCATTGACATAAAGCAAAAATAATAGAGGGCCTAACACAGAACCTTGTGGAACACCGGACTTAATGTTCATCAAGTTAGATTTGGTGTTTTGGAAAATAAACGGTCTGAGATCTTCCCTCAAGATAAGATTGAAACCACTGGAGAGATTTTCCTCTAAAGCCACGCACACCCAACTTTCCAAGTAAAATACCATGATCGATACAATCGAAGGCCTTAGAGATATCATAAAACACCGCAGAAGCACAATCCCCCTCATTAAGGTTAAGATACAGCTCTTCAAGCACTCGAAATATAGCGCCACTAGTATTTTTAGATTCTAGAAAGCCGAATTGCGAAGCACAAAGAATATTATGGTCCTTAAGAAACTGTAGCATTCTATCTTTCATAAGTTTTTCAACTATCTTTGTAAGTGTTGGCAGAAGAGAAATAGGCCTATAGTGAGATGGGACTTCTCTGTCTCCTCCCTTGAAGAGAGGAATAACAGAGGCTTTTTTTAATGTCGATGGGAAACTTCCTTCTTCAAAGGAGTTGTCAATGGCCTCAGCCAGGGTGGTAAAAACAGAATGAGGTAAATTTAAAAACACCTTTATAGAAATGTCATCCCAGCCAGATGAATTCTTATTTTTTATCGATTGAACAACACTCATAAGTTTCTCCGGAGTAACAGGACGAAAGTCAAAGCTCCCAGTAATGGCCCTTCCATTAAGCCTGAAGTGGATCCACTGGAACTTTTGTAAGATTGTTAGCAAGTTTGTCGCTAATCGAGCAGTAATAGACATTTAAATCATTGGCTTTTAAACATGATTGCAATGATTGCGAAGAACCAGTGCCTCTGAAATTATTTACGATTTTCCATATTTCGTTCGGCTTACTAGAAGCTAAATTTATGCGGTTATTATGAAACATTTGTTTGGCAAGTTTAATAGTAATTCGATAAATGCTGCGGCATCTGTAAAAGTAGGATAGAAAAAAATTCATTGTGAATATAAAAGGCCCTCATAGAATGTAGGCATCTCATATATCTGGCTGATACTTTAATCCCTTTAGTTAACCAAGGCTTACTTTTTTTACTAGGTTTTATATTTACAAGCGGAAAAGTACTCTCGCATATTTGCTGCAGCTGACAATGAAAAGAACTGAGTGAAACAGATCCATCACCACAGCTACCCCAATCATACGTGTCCAAAACCTGCCTAAACCTGGAAAAATTACTTCTTGTTTGTAAACGTCCCTTGAAGTGTTTTGTTCTCTTTACAAAACTAGCGTCCAGGTTAAACTTTGACACAACTGCACAATGATCTGATAGTGCTGCATCATCTCCCACCAGACATAGAACATTTTCTGGATTGAAATTAGTGCAGAAGTAGTCCAAAGAGTGGTATGTTTAATTTTTTGGATTGGTATTTACATTTCGTTGTCATAATTCATCCAGGCAGTATATTTTTTTCATGAACAGTAAAGTAAATTAAATTGTAAGTATTTTAATTTTTCCCTGTTAGTTAAAATCATTTTATATCATTCTTCCTATTATTCACAATTTTTGTAAGCTCAGTTTTGTTACATCTACTGCTCATTGTTCATTATTCACGATTAATCATAATAATTGTTAATTGTTATTAAGTTTGTTACTAAATAAATAAATACTACAAGATTACTTTTATTTTATGAGATTGAAAATGTAAAAAATATAAGATACTGCTAAATCATCATTTGTTAATTTCTGAACGTATAAAAACATGACAAGAGTATTAATTTCTGGACGCGATAGTAAATTTTCTAACCTAATATTGATTGGCAAAAATATTTACGCCATACGATTTTGCTCACCTGGATGACGAGGAGATTATCTCAAGATGATGCTTCATGTCAATCAGCTGTTTCTTCTTTTTTGAACTTTGTGTAATAGCGTAACATTTCGCGACCCTTGATACATGTAATACCTAAGATTTAATGAAAAATTCGAAAATGTAAAAATTTATAAAAGTTACAAGTAAAAAAGTAAAGTTTATTCATGTTTATGCATGTCCATGTCTAAAAAACAAATTCCAAATGTCACAAAAACTAAAATAAAATAACGTGTCCGAGCGGTTTTTTTTAAAGTACGGGAATCCAGGGCAAAACGGGGAACCTAATTTTATAAGCCCGATTTTTCATAAAACATATTAATTTACCTTCGCCATTTTGAATTTAGCTAGTGACATATATTATCTTTAGATTTTAACCAACTACATAAGCAATTTAAAATTCTTACGCCATTCCTAACGTTGTTTTTTTAATCAGGCATTTCCCCGTTTTGGCCCATATCTGGGGTAAAATGGGGTATGCAATTCAAAAGCAATAATGGCCTGTATAGGTATGAATAAGGATACATTCTAAATGCTTTTAGTAGTAATATCTTTGTTGGTTGTTTATAAAATATAAAAGTTTATTTCAAGAAATTTAAGTATGATCATTTAGGTACTTTATCTTCATACCTATCACATAGGAGAACGAGATTCATTTATTACACCAAGAACTCCTGTTCAAAGATTTATTTCAGGAATATAAAGTTGGGTATGCTTAAAACAAACATATAAATTATTTAGGTACAAAATTCACATCGGAGTACCGTGTCATCGTCATCGCTGTCGATTCCTGCGCATGAATTATGAGCCCATTTCAATGGAAGCACTATAAAATTATTCGCAGGAAAAGCATATTGTTTCGCCTTCGTCACCTGAGGAATCTATATAATTTTTTTTGATGCTTTTTTTTTTGTCAATTTAAGAGTTATTTTTTTCTTAATATTTATCGTTACACTATTTCCTACCTTTCTTTTGACTGTTTTAGCTTTCACATTTTTATTTTTAACTGAAGTTTCCAATTCCATTTTATAAGGGGTGGATGTTAAAATTGCTGTTTTTCCCCGTTTTCGCTGAGGGCGTTTTGCAACAGAAGTTGCATTAGGAATTGGCTGCAAGTGTTGCGGTGATGCAAGCGGAAAAATATTTAACTCTTATAGCACTTTCTTATTCGGTGATTTTTTACGAGCAGGAGGAGGTGCATCAGGCATCCATGAAAATTGTGGTAAAGGCGAAGAACCTGTGTTGATGTTTCTGTTGGGCACATGTGGAGGCGGAGTTGTTTCCTCTGAACTTTTTCTGTTATCTGGTGGGTATTGTCTCCTAAGAGTTGCTGTTCATTTTGTGGACTCATTTGAGTGGGAACGTTATTGTTGTCTACGTTATCATTGCCTTCATTGTGTAAACGGATATCTGCCGTATCCCCGGGTAAAAAGTCACTTCAAAAACACTTTGATTCGGGGGCCAAATTCCAGTTTTTTTTAAGGCACTCAAAACAGTTCTCTTACGACTTTTCCGGGATTACTTCGTAGCCATACTCTCACTTCATTTTCGTAGTCGTTGCTGAGAGGTTTCATAAATGCGACGTCCAGAGGTTGCAACTTATGCGAGCAATGTGGAGGTAAACAAAGTAGAACCACTCCATTATCTCTGGCATAATTAATAAGGTCAATGTTTTTGTATGACTAGCATGGCCAAATTAAAAGTACGGTGTTATCACTTGAAGCTCCAGAATATTGCACACATTTTTTGAACCATTTGAAAAAAATATCTTTTGTCACCCAACCGGAATCACTTGTTCTAACCATAGAACCGGGAGGCAAACCAAGTTCAAAGACTAGACGTTTCCGTTTTCTGGGAAAAATGAGGAAAAGAGGAAGATAACGTCCCGAAGCTGAGCCACAAATTTCCACAGTTACTGTTTCACCTCGTGCTACAGAAGTGAGAACACCTACTTGGTGTTTTCCTTGAAGACCTAATATCTTCGAATGTCCCTTTGGATTTATAGTAATACCTGTTTAATCACAATTGTAAATTTTATCTGCAGTTAACTGGATACTTATCGATAATATTTAAAAGTAAACCAAAAAACTGATTAACAGTAACCTTGTTAAAGCCCATGACCCTGGCTCCTGATGTAGCTGCTGGTGGGGTGTTTTCGAAGAAAATGTTCCTTCCAGTCAGGACCCACCATTTGGTTATTGTGACTAAACCTGTTTGCATACACCGTTCGCGACCGCCAATTGACAAACAATTTTTCTTAATTCCATCATCGTAAGGCCATATAAGCTTGACTCCATATCTTTTACATACTTGACAATCTCCAACTCCGGAGCCTCGGTAAACACATTTTTTCTTCAAACGTCCGTAAATCCGTCATTACTCGACTGTGTAGGCGGCAGTGAAGTTTCGTTTTTCCTCCGCCGGAGCTTTACTTTTCACTTTTCCGCCGGCGGAGGTAAAAGTGTTATCATAGCAACATAGATACAATACAAACAAACATCAAAATAAGCGTCAACAACTCAAGAGTTATTAAACTAAAATTTGTATTTATCACTCAATGTGTGACTGCATTTCTAAAAATCACTAATTTAGGAACAAATTGGTTAATATTTAATAGAACTTACCCAATAACTGCTTATCAATACGGAATTAAAACGCAATCGAACACGCAATTTTAAAAATATAATTATTGTTGACAGTGTTCACTGACAGCTTTATGTTACATTACTATAGCAACAACCTGAGCCTATTCACCGACACCGCACCGGTCTAAGCCGCCTTGCGAACCCACTTATCTTTAATAATAATAATTATTACTATTAAAAAGAGACTTTTTGCATTAATTTGTCGACATTTGAAGAAAAAATAGCATATTTTATTTGGAGGAAAAGTTACTTTTCATGGCTTGCTCTCTATTACCAGCCTCACTCCGTTCGGCTGTTAAACACGAGCGCGCCATGAAAAGTATTACTTTTCCTCCATATAAAATAATATACTATTTTTGACGCTTCCTAAATGTGCCATTTTAAACGTTTAGCGTTCCAAAGTGATTTGAGGCACTTTAAATTGCTGTGCTGCTTTTTTAGAACAGATGGTTCCAGCAATAACCGTTTGTACTGCTTCTTTCATTTGTCGAGTTGTTGTTCTTATGTACTTTAGTGCCATCTGCAATCAAGAAACCCTGTTTTGCCCCATCATCAAAACCTCATGTTACCCCAAAACACGTGCTAGAATAAAACAACAAGAAATATCAGTAATCCAAACTATTTTTTCTTCAAACGTCAGTAAATCCGTCATTACTCGACTGTGTAGGCGGCCGTGAAGTTTAATTTTTCCTCCGCCGGAGCTTTACTTTTCACTTTTCCACCGGCGGCGGCGGAGGTAAAAGTGTTACCATAGCAACATAGATACAAACAAACAACAAATCAAGCGTCAACAACTCAAGAATTATTAAACTAAAATTTGTATTTATCACTCAATTTGTGCACTGCATTTCTAAAAATCACTAATTTAGGAACAAATTGGTTATTAACTTAATCGAACTTACTCAATAGCTGCTTATCAATACGGAATTAAAACGCAATCGGAGACGCCATTTAAAAAAAATAATTATTGTTGACAGTGTCAACTGACAGCTTTACAGTGTTGCCGCTGGCAGGAAATGAAATTATGTGATGGCTAAGCCAAAATTATCAGATTTTGATGTAAATTATGTTAAAACCTGGAGATGGCGGGACCAGCAAAATATATCTTCTGATTCGCCGTGAGGTTCGTTTTTTTGGAACCTTCCGCCGAGTCCTCCCGCCTAACGAGTCCTGGGCTTGCGCGCGCATCACATTGTTTACATCTGTATTTTTTTCACTTCACGCAAACAAAAAACAAGTCTTGCCACTGGATTCGAACCCGGGCCGCCTTGTCACAAACACAGCATCTAACCACTGCACCAAGAGATCCGCTGGAAGCTTCCTTGGATCATAAAGACATCTATTTGTTAGAAATGTATTTATGATGCGCGCGCAAGCCCAGTACTCGGCAGGCCGGACGACTTAGGCAGATACTTAAAAAAAAGGTTTGCGATTCGCCGTTTATTAAAAATTTAAAACTTTGCTCTTACTTACGCCATGAACAAAGAGATGGCGCCGAAAACAAAGCGATCTTACAGTGACTTTGGAGATCTTGTAACCTGTAGCAATACCTCCTAAGGTAATGACTGTAGGCGATCTTAAAGTCACTGAATAGGTATCCACCAAAAAATCATTGCGAGCAAACGTTTGCAGTTCTTTTATTGACAATCGTCTCCACCAGCCAATTATTTGCAAACAACTGTACCCAAAAAAGCAAAGCGCCCATACAAACAACAAATCCCTTTGATGTACCGACACCGCTCGAAACACGACCAAATGATTGCAAACGTTTGCTAATGCGCGTGATAAACGTCTCCACCAAACAAACATGGAATTTGCAAACAATCGCAAACGTTTTGCGCGCTTGGTGGATACGCACCTTTAGATGTCTCCCACTCGAATCGGTGGTTACAGTGGCTCTATCTTGTATAGAACTACTGTATCGGTGGTTTTCTACTGCCTCCCTCTATTTTCAAGTAATAAAAGCTAGGCATACAGTTAGAGAATATTTATACGAGTTGGGACCTTTTCAGTGGCGTAGCTAGAAATGTGGGCGCCGGGGGCAAGCCTATCCGCTGGCGCCTAAAACAAACCTATATTTTGTGTATATACGCAAATTAATCAAAAAATAATACATCATAATATTAAACGTTTATTTTTGAAGTGAAACTTCTTAACGCGCGTAAAATTTGAAGGTCGCGATCCCGACACACGGCGGGCGAGCTGGCAGGGATAAAAATACGGGATATGCTCTATTACCTTGTCAACACATAAGCGAAACTTTTATGAAGAATAGTTTTTTTTTCATTTAGGCCTTCCCTTTTTGTTAATTGAGTGATACCTATATTTAAAAAAACTTCTTTTTAACCAAATCCGTTAAGATATGTATAAGGCTAGGGCGTTTAATTATTGTGATATCTTTGTTAGTTTACAAGATAAAAATATGGGGTTTGCTCTATTACCTTGTCAAGACATAAGCGAAACTTTTATGAGGAATAGCTTTTTTTCATTTAAGCCTTCTCTTTTTGTTAATTGAGTGATATATTAAAAAAAAAAACAACTTTTTAGCCAAATTTGAAGCTAGGGCGTTAAAGTTTAAGAAGTTTCACTTCTGATATGCGCACATAGTGCACACGCTTATTTTTATTTACAGGAATATGAATATAAAATATATAAACGGCAGCCAACCAACAGGTACATACATATTTAAATATAAACGTAAACTTAACATCTGTAACCTTAATTAATTAATTAAACATTGGAGTCTTTCTTCGGTTTTAAATCGGCGTAAATTGATCGATTATTTGATCAAAATTAATTTTTGGACAAATTAATTTTTTATGCTTAGTATTGCTAGGCTATTTAAACTTGTCTGGCTAATGGTACCTCCTAAATACGAAACTCTAAAAAACACATACTTTTTACGACCGAAATTTTCGGAATTTTTGTCGCATGCCGCCTTACGCAGCATTTTTATAAATTTGCATGTACCAAATGCCGCCGCTCCGGGATGCATATTTACACATCCTAACATACGACGGCATCAGGGTGCTGAAATCGGTTAAGTTTTGTAAGCGTTTGTAGCGCTAAAAAAGCTATCGCGCCATGTCTTAGCGATGCAATCAATTTGCGGCAAGAGTCCTCGTGGTCGAGAGGTCTAGATGGTTAGGTCTCAATTCGGTGGCTATCGGCGGCCTGGGTTCAAACCCCGTTGCTGTTTTTATATTTTTAGGTTAAGTTTCTAAAAAGTTTTTTTCTTGATTTTGGGTACGTCTTGGGTTAGTTTGGGTTAGCACCTGGTTAGTTCCCTTTTCTTGAGTCGCCGTAGCGAGCGAAGCGAGCGGAGGGCCATGCGAAAAGTGAAATATTATATAACAGCGTGTTCCAGGTGCCCAAATCAGTGAGCTTTCGTAGCGCTTCAAACGCTTACAAAACTTAACCGATTTCAGCACCCTGGTGCCATTGTATGTGAAGATGTGTAAATATGCCGCCGGGATATATCTTTTTATTCCACATAGAATAAATAATAAATACCTGACACAAAATGTATTGATTCGGTAAAAAGTTTAATACATATTTTGGTCTTTGATCTTTGATTGTATTATAATTTAATTAATTTAAAAACTCAGTTAAGCACATGAGCATTGTTAGCATTAGCATATTTATACATTCGGAGCGGCGCCTAATTTCTCTTGGCGCCGTGGGGCCTTGCCCCCCCTGGCCCACCCGGTAGCTACGCCACTGGGCCTTTTAAATACTTTAAATCTTACAGAGCCTTTTTCTAAAGGCTACTGTATTAAATATCAAATTATATTATTGGCAGAATAAATTATTGTCTGTTAAAATTATGTTAAAATTGATAATTATGCCATCTTCAAATTTTGTATCAGACTGCTGGCAAAATTATGTTAAAATCTGATAATTATGTGACAATCGGCAACACTGCAGCTTTATGTTACATTACTATAGCAACGACCTGTGCTTATTCACCGATCGCGGTCTAAGCCGCCTTGCAAACCAACTTATCTTTGATAATAATTATTATTATTATTACTATTAAAAAGAGATATTTTTGCATTAATTTGTCGACATTTGAAGAAAAAACAGCATATTTTATGTGGAGGAAAAGTTACTTTTCATGGCTTGCTCTCTATTACCAGCCTCACTCCGTTCGGCTGTTAAACACGAGCGCGCCATGAAAAGTATCACTTTTCCTCCATATAAAATAATATACTATTGTAGAGTATGCGTGTGATAAGGCATACGATATAAAGGCACTAAAATGATCTAGTAAACACAAAACAACAATAATTTTTCGAAAAATGTACGTACCTTCAGAAAATATAAGAGCCACTTTTACAACTCACGACGCTTTCCACCGGTCAAAGATAAACATAAACTAACCTGAACCATAGTTTATGTTTACACCGTATTCGGGTATTCAAACAACGGTATAAACTGACACGAATCTAGGGACAGCCCCGCAACTCCGAGCAGAGTAATGTGGGTTGCCTAAATTCACTTTTCGCATGGCCCTCCGCTCGCTACGGAGGCTCAAGAAAAGGTAACTAACCAATCTAACCCAAGACGTACCCAAAATCAAGAAAAAAACTGTTTAGAAATGTAACCTTAAAAAAAATTAAAAAAAGCCGGCGGGATTTGAACCCGAGTCGCCGAAGTGAAGGCCACCAAGACGTTGTAGAAGTTTTGCTAGAACGTAGAGACAGGCAGACATATGGCGTCGCGATCGGCACTGTAACCGCGTATATTATTCCTAGGTACACTCAGGCCGTGTATGATTTATGCCAACCAATAATATTCAATAAAAACGAAGTTAATAATGTATTCATGTATATTATACAAAATATCCACCCGGTCAAGCGTCTGGACCACCATAGCATATACAGACGACTGGTTGTATCGCGAAGTAGGTACATGAAAACCGTTGACGGCTCAAAGTTGCGGGGCTGTCCCCAGACATAAATTATAAACTGTGCCTGAACTAACGCTCGATCGATTCGTGTCGCGTTTATTGCAGTAAAGTAAACTAATAGTGGGGATAATACGTCTGAAATATGCCGATTTGAATCCATTGGAATTTAGCTAAAATGGCGGTACCCCGTTATGCCCATATATTTAGTAGTATTAAATATATGGTTATGCCCCAGTAGCCCGTTTTGCCCTGGATTCCCCTTAATTACGAATCACAGATATATATATATATATTTTTAATATTCCATTATTTTGAGACACTCTGTATACCAGGCCAAGTTAGTGCCTAACTTAGAGTATTGAATATTATTTGTCTGTTTCCATTTATTGAAATCAGTTGGAAATTTCGATCTTAATGTATGAGTTTATATGGATCTATAAAACGTGCAAGGAATTTATAAATACGCATAAAGCGATACTTAAATTAAATCATATCAAAATATTGTCTCTATCTAAAAATATCGGAAAACTAAATTTATAACTCTACCTCATTTGGGTAAAGTAAACACCATTTGTCAAAGCAAAAGTTGTCGAAAGGCTTTGCTTTTGGAAATGTTTGTTCGTCGAAAATCTGGCATCATCTATTCAATTATGCGTGACCCGTTTATCCGATTGCCATATTATTATTAATAAAAAAAACTGATAATAAGTTGTGTATACTTGTTCCTGCACTTGCATTTTACCTACTGGATATGTTTCAAAAGTTTTCAACAGAATTAGCTCCTCTTATTAGCTAAAACAAGAATTATACTTCATACTATAATTGAAAGATTAATCGAATACCTACTTACCTGTATGAAGATTAATCGTAATTTTCCGAGCTTGTCTTCCGATATGATTACATTGTAGTTTCTGAATCACCATACCCATCGATACGTTTTTAAAGCATAAAGTTTTTTATCCTCAACCCGAGTCTGCTATCGCACTTCGATGCTTACTCATTCTGTTTTAGAGCAAAATTGCCCGCCTAAGGGGCATGTGGTTGGGAGGGTTGTAATCATATCGGAAGACCAGCTCGGAAAATTACGATTAATCTTCATACAGGTAAGTAGGTATTCGATTAATCTTTCAATTTTCCATCGCTTGTCTTCCGATATGATTACATTGTAGCTGTTTAAAGCTAGATGGTGCAATTTTGCATTATTCTACCTTCAATCCTGAGAATACCACAAAAACACAATTAAGGCAGCAAAGTCGTTCAATTCAACTCTATTTTAAGTATGACAAAAAAAAATCCATGAAAATTCTATCCCATAAATTCCTTAACCACTTAAAAATTAAGGGTGCATATTCTAGATAAATAAACATATTTTATAATATAATATATTATTGATATACAATCAGAGCAAAACAAATGTAATAAATTGAACCTGAGGCAAGGGAATACTTAAAAGGCTACCTATTAGGGCTAAGATATACCCAAATTTAAAATTGTATTGGCAGATATGTCACTGGGCGTACCTAGAGGTCGAGCATATAATCTGAAGAAAGTGTCAGAATTTTAGGACTCCACCCTGCTATATTCTTAATGACATTTAGTTTTATGTCAAACTTAAAGGCTGCTCACGTGCTGGCGTGTCTTACACTATATCCGGTAAAGACGTTAACGTTCATTCCATACCATTGTTTATTAAAATTAAGTTGATCCACCTACTCAAGGTTTGAGTTATTGCGTGGTGATGTGGTTTTTTTTTTGTTTTTTTTTTTTGAGAGTTAAGAATAGGGATGTATAATTGGAACGAATGTGCATGGTGACTTTAATGCACTGTTTTATAGAATTTGCGACATATAATAGGTAATTCTGATTTTTGAAAATACGAAAAATGGACTGGCTTTTATAGGGAGCTGAGGTTTAAATTTTTTCCGAAATCTTCAATTTTGACTGTAGAGTCTCTATTATTGTCGATCGTAATTTTGGTTAATATTTGGATCCGATGTGCTGCACTTAGTGCCATAAGTGTTTAGTGTTACCGTTTTACTTTTAGTTTATCAAGTGATAGAGATTGTAAAGGGTAAAGTGTTGATACATAGAGTAATACAGGTTCAACGTTCCATGTAAAATCGTATTTAGGTTTAGGGGGCTTTAACTTGTAGCCTCCCTTCAAAAATGTTTTTATTATATTTTAATCCCTATTAGGCGGTGAAACATAAAGTTAAGAGCTGATCTATAGGTACTTATCAAGACGTAAGAAGCTCCTTTGTTTATTTCGCGATCTAAAAAGTCCAGATAAATGTTTAAATTATAAGTAAAGACATCGAAATTTTGCTGTTACAGAAACTATAATACCAACTTATTAAAACAAGCGTTGTATGTTAAATATTAATTAACAATTTGTTTTAATAAAAATATTTATAGGTACGTCTATGTTATTACTATTAAGTTAGCAACAGTTTAGACAGTAGGATAACGTTGACAGTGTTGTTGTTAGATATATTTTATATATCCTTGCAATATTATAAATACATAAAGTAAAAATACTAAAAGTCGGTGTTTTATCAACACAGAACAAGCCAAAACCAATTTTAAAATCACAACATTGTACTGTTTCCAAGTTCCTTCTGAGATGGATGCAAACATTATTGGGATGGCGTGACCGGAAATGCTTCTTTGAAGAAATGCTTCTCAGACAGTTTCCTTGCCACCAGGAAAAATTTCCTGTCTAACAGATGAGAGTCTCTATAGAGAGTAACTAATTTTTACTCGATTTAAAAGTCAACGGTTTCCCAACTAATAAACTAGAAAACACGGTATACCAGGGCAACGAATACAGTATATACTGGAATCATGACTTTTGCGGTGAGAAAACACATCGGAAAGGTGTCGTTTTTCGTCCGATCGGTTAAAAAATCTTTTAAAGTAATGTTTATTGGAGACTACAATTTCATTGTTAAGGCTGTTACTTTCCGAGATAATGATTTGTGCTTTATGGTCCGCTATGTTTGCCTCAAGATTATTGGCCTGAAAGTTGAGGAGGTTTGTGATAACATAATCTAAGGCGGACGGAGTATGATTCGGGGAATCTCTAGTGGGTTCAAGTGGTAGAATAGACCGTATATTAAAACTTTCCAGCAAGTCGGGGAGAATGTTTTTTCATGTGCTTCCTTTAAATAGTTTACATTTAGGTCACCGCATATTAAAATAAATTGATGTTGAGATGTAATATAACAAAGTGTTTCATTAAATGCAGTTATGACTCTGCTGAAACTTTTTTAGGTTATTATTATTGCACAAATGAGCTGAGCTTGTATTATTAAATTTAAATGAGATACCTACGCATTCTAAAATTAATTCTGTTGAGAATTTTAGTAAGTCCATGGTTTCCGACACACATAGAATTGTGGATTTTCTTGTTGTAACAGAAGTTCCAATTGAGATATCTTGTTTGTGATGCCTTGTGTGTTAACGTGGATGGTTTTCCAAATGTGTGTTTGAGAGTTATCTCTTCCATCTCGGTTAGTGATTAAAGCCTCGGCTGTTGCGGTTGAAGCTTCGGTTTTAGCTGTTTCCCTGATTGTTGTAACTGCTTGGAAACTAGGAACGAAATGGCTGTATCTGCTGAAATTTTTTAATAACTATATGTTCAGGCCAATTTTGGGGCTGGCCTTCACTCTAAAAGCTTTGTATTCGCCCGACTTAACGGGTATATTTTCAATATAGAACTTTTCACTTTCGCCAAAATTATTTTTTAGATATTCCATTACTGTCGCATCTGACGCGTCGTTCGAGATCTTGGAGAAAATATTAGAGGTTTGAGGAGTTAGCTCAGCCGCTGTGAGAGTTTCGTGAGTTTTCTTTTGGCCTACGAGGCCAGTACTTTTTGAACTGTATGGGGTATTGGCTAGTTTTTCAGATTGGTTTTGTTTTCCAGTCATAGAGTTGCAACTAGAATTTTATTGGGTACCGGCGGGATTTACCCTGAGGCTGGTGCTAATTTTTCCTAGTTCGTTCCTAAGGCACAGTATTTCCGCTTGTTGCTCTTTAATTTTTCATATGCAAATTGCAGATCTTGTAGCTGTTTTTGATCGTTGCCTGTTGTGATTGGAGTCGTGGCACTGGCACTGGTCTGAAGTTCCTCGTTGAATTTCTTAATGTCACAAACAGTCGTGGATAAAACATCCAATTTGGACGCAAGAGCTTGCTCAGTTTCGAAAGAAGTCAGGAATCTGTTTGTGCTATCTAGTGTTTTTGAAAGCTTTTCATTTGATTTTTCGGTTTTAAGGATAAGGCCTTTAACCTTTTCAAAGCCTTTATTTAGTAGCTGATTTAAAATAGACACTGTGTTCTTGTCTCCAATATCCGTAGTTTTGAGCTGAAGACACTCTTTACAGTTGTAGGCCACGCAAGGGGATCGCTTCTTAACTGTAACCCCCTTGTGCTCAAAGACTGTAAGAGTGGAACAGTTTACATACAGTAGTGTCTTGCAATTGTCACATTTTGCAAGAGAGTACGAGTCGCCTTCCTCTGCGTTGCACTTTTTACAAGTATACATACTTTAATAAGCTGTTCAGAAAATTGGGCACATAAAACCTATGGTCAGCGCCAGCACTATACCCGATCGACCGGTTTATTTATTGTATGTTGTTGAACGAAACTGTGGGCATCAACACTGATAAGAGAACATTCCACTGTTATTTTTTGTTACTGTATCCTTAAGGAGGCTCCACACGCAACGGTAAAACCTAAGGCCAACCTTGAGGCGCTAGACCTCGAGGCGAACATAAAAAGAAGGGGGTCTCCACACACTGCGGAAAATGTGGCGGACAGCCTTGAGGCGTACCAATTTGTCCATTTTTTTGTACGTGATGGCATCGACAGACGATGCTCTTGCTGTTGTTGGTTTATTGTTAGCTGTGGAAAGTACTTGGTCATTTAAGAATTGTAAGAGTTGAAAATACCACAATTTTGGCTGGTATACATCGTCTGCACCACTTCCTGTTCCCATCGATTCCTTTATCTTTTTTAATTCTTTCCGAAAACTGCTACGCATATTATTAATTTTTTATTTACACAATCTTTGTTTGCCAAAGGCTCCACTTCTTTAATTTTTTCCACTAATATTTCGTAAGCAGCTTCCCTTTTGAACCGGTCATGATAATCTTTTGATGTAGTTAGCCACACGTTTTGCTGATTAAGTTTAAAAGTTTCACGAACTATTTTTATAAGAGTCGACGTGTTGTAGTGATCATCGACTATTCACACATTTTCAGAATATTTTTGCATGTAATACTGCCGTTATTTCGACGTTAAAACCACTGCGACCATTCACCCACGACGAAACAATCATGCCAAATCGCAACTTTTTAATACACTTTCGCATCAAC
>MU186269.1:0-21415 GCA_016904865.1 Pissodes strobi | reverse complement strand
TTGACGTCACGCATTAATAATCGATCAATGAAAGACAAAAATTCGAATGGCCGACGGTAAACGATCATGCCGAAAAAACTGTCATGAGCCGTTAGTCTATTTGTGTTCACACTAGAAACTAAATTTCGCATAGGGCAAATCATACTTGCTCCTCGACTTCTTAGGAATAATTGTAGATAACGCAGATTGAGCCGCTTACTCAATGTCATTCGGTACGTCATTCTCTGAATCAGACATTGCAGTATATGTATTCTTCTACTTTAAACAAATTTAATGAATTATTTACGAGAAGAAAAACGACTATTATTTTTCAATTCTTTTGATAGTTTAAACTCATAAAACATAACACTAAACAATACTTGCTTCCATAGCAACGATCTCCGAACTTACTAGATGATTTAAAAGAAATCTACGAGTTGCACTCGGATGGGCCATTTTAGTACTTTTAATTTGAATTTAAATAGTAACTTCCTATTCAAAATTAGAAAAAATATTGTGTGAAACAAGTTACTAAACACAATTTTTCGTAACGAGCGTATTTGAGCGCTATGAAAAATAGTGCTTTTCCCAACTGGTTGTACAAATAATTATTTTTTTACTGCTGAGAAATAAATATCGTAATGAAAATAATGTAGTAGACAAAACATATATTGAGTAATTTTTTTACAAATGAAAACTGATGGGATGTTCCCCAAATTTGCGTTTTTAATTAAGCTGCTTGCTGAAAAGTATTAAAATTAATTAGACTTTATCAAATTCCTGCTGCTCTTGAATAGAGTCTAAAATATATGAAATTGTCATTTTCGTCAAATGAAACCGTTTAAAGAAGAGGTTTTTCATATTATCGATAGACTTCCCGTGGCCATAAATAAAACTTGGAAAATCAAAGTCGATTATTTTTAGACTATCTAAATATCTTGTCTGCTTAAAGAGTTCTGCAAATATTCGGCTTCAGCTTCCATCATTCAGATAATATACCGCGCAAAAAGGGGGATCTTATAAAACTTGCTTTTTGTTTTAAAAAGAGAATGGAGCACATCGTTTTGAGGTTGAAAAATGGCACGAGCGGCAGCTTAAACCCAGAGGTTCTTAGGATCAAGTTTAAACCAAGGTTAACGCTCTTTACTAATACGTCGAAATGAAAAAATCTATTTAACCCAGTTCAAAACCTAATCGAGATTAAAGTACGATATTGCATATCTGTAAAGATTTATACCTGACGTAGAATTAGGTACCGACCCTTTATAGTGAATTAGTCATGTTTCCTACTCTTTGCCTACGAAGTTCGTTTCAAAACTTACTAACTCAAACTATTCTAGTTTAATTCTTTTTATGGGAACATGGGGAATAATTTTATTGAACTGAATAACTAAATTTTAGTGATAAAATGAAAATAATTCAGTGTCTAGCAGTTTAGCTTGTAATAAATATGCTGTTATATAGTGCCAGTATGTATTGATTCGGCCCACTTGCATTGTTACGAAGGTTTACCAAAATTTTGCTTGCTGATGTTATCAAACAGAATACTAATAATGTTGGAGCTCTTGAATTATTTAAAAACGCACTAAAAACAGAATAACGGTGTAATGCTACTGTAAACAGTTTCATTTTGGTTAAAGGGACAACAAATATCGTGCTATTGCCATATTTACGTTATGTAAAATTTACTTGTTACTTGATAAAAATGACTAAATTTAGAAATATTCTAGTAATTATATATGCAGATTTCTATAGTTCAAGTCGGAAATAATAGTCAGTGACTCATTTTTAGTTTTAGGGCGCGCATCGAGGGGTAAGAAAAGAGAGTGTTAGCTATCTTTCGAAGGAAACCGACTTTAGGGTCTCCCAGAATGAGATATACCTATATACTATTCTTATATAACGTTCTAGCAAATAAGTATGAAGTAGACGAAAAACGTATTCGTACGGGATAAAAGTGATTCACATGTAAATATTGAGTAGTATGGAAGAATTTAATATACGAGTTTGTTTTGCATTTGAAAGTGCTTTATTTGTCGCGATTTTATAGTGCAGCGGCGGGATAATTACGCCCAATTCGAAGAGACTTGTGTAAACACGATTTATATAGGGTGTTTGAACTGAACTTGTGTTTTGGTTAATTATAAGTGTTTGAGTGGTTTGTTAAAAATGGGTAAAACAAGGAGAAAAGAATCATTCTCCTCATATATGTCTAGCAGTGAGACTGATTACGGTCGGTATAAGAGGAAACCCATTGCAAAATCTCGAAGTAAGACAAGGAAACGTTCTTTGTCTTGTGAAAGTGTAAGATATACACCACCACCACCTGGATCTCCAGTAAGTAGAAGTAGTTCTAAGCTAAGTAAGACAAGCGATTTACTGGCTAATCAAAATAGAAAGATTAAAGATTTGAAGAACGTTGTAAATGAACTTTTGAGTACAAAATCCAGTATTCCTCAAACATCTGTTTCAATACGTTCTGATTGCATTCCGGAATTTTCTCCAGATTTATTGGGCATGAGGGCTTTAAAGTGGGTATAAAAAATAGATCAACTTAAATCAATTAATAATTGGGATGAAAAAGTGACAGTATACCATATGCAATCGCAGTTAAAGGGTTTGGCTAAAGCGTGGTACAATAGTTTGGATACGTATGACCATACATTGGATGTATGGAAAACTATGATAATTTATCCATTCCCTGATCAACATGATTTTCCCTCGACGCTG
This sequence comes from Pissodes strobi, assembly GCA_016904865.1. Taxonomy (NCBI): domain Eukaryota; kingdom Metazoa; phylum Arthropoda; class Insecta; order Coleoptera; family Curculionidae; genus Pissodes; species Pissodes strobi. Next base: position 18,706 of record MU186269.1, on the reverse strand, counting down.
AAAAAAATGGTTAGTTTAGTAAAAACGCTTAAGCAAACATGGACTGAGTACTATTTTACCAAAATGGAGTTACTTCGTGCTTGTGAAATAAATCTATGTTGATTGACGGAATTGAAGATAGTGCCATACAAAATGGGGTGAAAGCTGGCAGATATAGTGAACCGGAGGATTTGTTCAGAGAGTATTTATCAGCGCTAGCTTCCACACCAGAATGCTACAATTATAATAAGCTTGACAAAAAGTTTGTCAACGATCGACAACGTCAAAAAATGGTTTCTTTCGTTAGAGAACAAGTCTCTAATGTTGGGAAATCAAGTGACCATGAAACATATAAGTGTTACAATTGTGGGCAAAAAGGCCATATTTTTAGAAACTGCCGTAAATCCAAGGTGGAATGCACTATATGTAAGAAGTTACGTCATAGTGCGACTAACTACTATCGAAATCGTTCATCAACTTCAAAACCAATTTTATCAAGACTTTAAAAAGTGTTATCAAATTGGATGCAAAGTGAATGGAGTCAACTGCGAGGGATTGGTAGATACAGGGTGTGCCGTTGTTATAATACGATTAAGTACTGCTGAAAAATGCAACATCACATGGCAACCGTGTAATGTGAAAATAAGTGGCTATGCTGGCGGTACTGCAATTGCGCTAGGTACTGCAAAAGTTAATATCGAAGTTGATTTAATTAAGGTGACTGTTCCTGTCCTTATTGTCGCCAATGACATACAAAGTGTACCTGTTATGATTGGACAAACTGTTTTGAATCATCCTGAAGTAGTGTTAGTTGTGAAAAATGAACAATTGCGACTATTTAAATCGGAAATGTTACCGTTACCTGAAATAGACAGTCTTCCACCCAGCAAAATCAGGATGCGTGTAGATAACAAAGTTACGATCCCTCCCAATCACATAGGTCATGTGGCATTTTGTGCTGATCGCGAGCATCAAGGGGAACTGTTTGTGGATTTTCAGCGCCGTATGGTACCATCCGCGGAATATTCTATTCCCAGTTGCGTGGTCTCAACGGAGTGTGGAGTATTACCAGTTTTCAACATGTCCGATGCGAACCTGACTTTTAAAGAATCGCAAGTGATTGCTAGAGGTCAAATGTGCTTCCCAAAGAATGACTTCGACACAAATGAGGTAAGAATCTTTAATATCAACTCTAGTAATTATCGACAATTTAGCTTAGATGTCATTGATTGTGACTTTTCGCTAGGTGATACTAATAAAAAAGTATTATTGGTATTACTAAATAAATATCGACATTGTTTTGCTGAAAATTTAGCAGAATTGGGTTGTGTCAAAGATGCCGAGATGAGTATTCAGCTAAGTGATTCTAAACCTGTGACGTATCGACCCTACCGTCTTTCATTGTGTGAAAGGGAGTTGGTACGGGATTTTATTCAAGATATGCTAAAAGTTGGTATAATTCAAGAGTCTAATTCTCCATATGCCAGTCCCATTTTACTAGTTAAGAAAAAAGACGGAACTAACAGAACGTGCGTCGATTATAGGGCCTTGAATCAAAAGAAGGTTAAAGATTGCTACCCTCTCCCGCGAGTCGATGACCATCTCGAACGATTAAAAGGGTGCACATATTTTACATCTCTAGACATGGCCAGTGGTTATCATCAAATACCGATGGCAAAAGATTCCGTAGCAAAAACCGCTTTTATCACACCAGATGGGCACTACGAGTATTTGAGGATGCCATTTGGACTAGTTAATGCCCCGGCAGTCTTCCAAAGAACTGTAAATCAAATTTCGGGATCCCTAAGATTTTCTATCGCTCTGGCGTATTTGGATGATATCCTGATTCCATCTACGAATATCTCGTCGGGTTTAAGGTCTCTAGAAACTATTTTACAGCTATTTGAACGTATGGGAGTAACCTTGCGATTATCAAAATGCAATTTTTTTAGAAAATCGATCGAATACTTAGGTCATGAAATCAGCAAAGAAGGCGTGCGCCCAGCTCCTGCAAAAATTGCAGCTGTAAAGGACTTCTCAGTTCCGAAAAATGTGCACGAAGTCCGACAATTTCTGGGATTGGCTAGTTACTTTCGGAAATACGTTAAACTTTTTGCCATTATTGCAAGACCCCTCTCACAACTCACGAAGAAAGACGTCATATTCGATTGTAAACATGAACAGCGACAAGCCTTTACCTCTTTAAAAGATATTCTTTGCAGCCGACCGGTGCTAGCAATTTACCACCCAAAATACGACACCGAGCTACATACTGATGCTTCTAAATATGGAGTGGCTGGAATCTTACTACAAAAACAACCAGATTTCAAGTTGAAACCCGTCCTCTACTTCAGTAGGCAAACCAGCAAAGAGGAACAGCGTTACCACTCATACAAATTGGAAACAATGGCCGTGGTGAATTCCATGCAAAGATTTCGCGTTTATTTGTTGGGGATTCCTTTTAAAGCCGTAACAGATTGTAATGGACTACGACTGACTATGACAAAGCGTGATCTGATACCAAGGATTGGACGTTGGTGGATGATCACACAGGAATTTAACTTCACCATCGAATATCGTCCTGGAACTAGAATGGCGCATGTCGACGCTCTGAGTAGAAACCCCATAGAAGGTCCTGACAATTATTCCGAAGACACGCATATTTTGACTATAAAAACATCTGAGAGTGACTGGGTTCTGTCGGCGCAGCTTCAAGACGAACGTTGCCGGTATTTGAAAGAAGTGCTTTCAAGGGCATCAAGTGATAAGGAAGAAAGCCTGATCCATAAAGAGTACGAACTTAAACATGGCCGGATATATCGGAAAACAAATGAAGGTCTAAAATGGGTAGTGCCTAAGACAGCCCGTCATACAGTTACAGCTTACTTTCATGACCAAGCAGGACATTTGGCGCTTGACAAAACGATATCACAGATCCAACGAAATTACTGGTTTCCACGTTTACGTAAATACGTGACTAGATATATACGCTGTTGTTTGAGCTGTTTATACAATAAAAATAGTGGTGGACCACAACCCGAATTTTTACGTCCTATAAAGAAGGATCCAACTCCAATGGACACACTACACATAGATCACTTAGGTCCTTTTGTGAAGAGTAAGCAAGGCAACATGTACCTTCTAGTATCTGTGGATGCCTTTACAAAGTATGTTTTTATAAAGGCGGTGAAAAACACCAAGAGTTCACCTGTGATTTTATTTCTGAAAGAGATCTTCAACACCTTCGGCGTAGCAAGGAGATTAATTTGCGACCAGGGAACGGCTTTTACTAGCAATGAATTTAAGAAATATACAGCCGACGTTGGAGTCAAAGTCGTATACAACGCCACAGCCACACCAAGAGCAAATGGCCAAGTCGAGCGTTACAATAGGACAATTCTTGCTGCCCTAGCTGCGTCTACAGACGAAGAGGACACCTGGGATCGGAATGTACCTAACATAAGATTTGGACTTAACTCATCCGTTAACAGAGCTACAGGAAAAAGTCCTCATGAGATGCTTTTCGGGTACCAATCAAGGGGAGTGAACGACGCATATTTAACATCGGAAGTTTGTATAGATGGTACCAACGTTAATTTAAAAGAGAATAGGCGAGAAGCAGCCGAAACAATCACCCGAAATCAAGAAAAACAAAAAGATCGTTTTGATGCAAAGAGGAAAAACGTGGAGTTTAAAACCGGCGATTTGGTACTTATTCAAAAGAAGAATGTTCAAAACGATGGAAAAAGTAAAAAACTGTTGCCGAAATTTGGTGGTCTATATATGATCGGAAAAGTTCTGGATCATGATCGCTACTTGGTAGAAAGTTTGCCTAGTGAGGATGGACGAGGAAGACGCTATAGTGGTATTTGGGCAGTAGATAAAATAAAGCCTTACCAGACTAGACTCGAAAATAGTGAAGAAGAGACCGAATCTGAGATAGATGATGGACAGCTGCCAACAAGGGACGAAAGTCGTTTCTTGCTAAGAAGTGTATCGCCGCTAGAAGTAGGTGGTAATAAGAGTGAAAAGTCACTCGAGGGCAAAAGTTGCTCTGTTGATAAGGAATTGTCTCTGCGAAGTGCTACAGACAATTTGAGTGAAAGGGCACTCGAGGGCAAAATTTGCTCTGTTGATAAGGAATTGCCTCTGCAAAGTGCTACTGACAATTTGAGTGAAAAGTCACTCGAGGGCAAAAGATGTTCTGTTGATAAGGATTGTCTCTGCAAAGTGCTACAGACAATTTGAGTCAAAAGACACTCGAGAGCAAAAGTGGCCCTAGGATGCGGGAAAAGTTCACGCAAAGTGTCCTTCTGTCGAGTAGGAAGTCACCCGAACGAACTGACGATATGGCGATGAAGCAAAACGTTGCTGAAGCGCCTGGTGAAAAGTCACCTGAGAGTAAACGTAACTCTGAGAAGGATGCGCAAAAAGTTTGTGTATCATCAAGGGGAAAGTACCCTGCAGTTGAGGCTGAAGTTTCTCTAAGAGATTCTTCATCTGTTCGTGATGTGTCACGAAAAAGAAGCTTGCGAGGCTCAAGCATGGATGGAGAACTCAAAGAGGATCTAAGGCTTAAATTAAAAAGAAAGTGAACAGCGAGGAATAAGTCCCGCTGGGTCGTCTTTAAAGATTACGATTATTAATTTTGTTTGTATTGTTGCAGGTTCCATATAAGTACGTCTCGGGACGAGACTTTGGTAGCATTGGCCGACTGTTATCTTTCGAAGAAAACCGACTTTAGGGTCTCCCAGAATGAGATATACCTATATACTATTCTTATATAACGTTCTAGCAAATAAGTATGAAGTAGACGAAAAACGTATTCGTACGGGTAAAAAGTGATTCACATGTAAATAATGAGTAGTATGGAAGAATTTAATATACGAGTTTGTTTTGCATTTGAAAGTGCTTTATTTGTCGCGATTTTATAAGTGAATGAAATCCAGTGGCGGATACAATTGCTCTGTAAATTAATATGTTATAATAACTATATAATGGAATAGTAATAAGTAGACTTAGGCAAATATCCACTTAAAAGAATAAAGTTTATGCATATAAATATGCATGATTTTAGTCTAAAATAAGCAAAAAAACGTATATTCAAAATTATTCCTAAGTCTAGTAATAAGCAACAAAATCGTACTACAAACAAATATTTAAGGCTAGATAAAAGAGCGTCATAGATGATAAGGAGTTTTTCTTATCATAAAATACCATATTGAAAGTTGCATCGAAAGTTTACATCAAAAATCAATAAAATTTTAAGTTTACTACTCGTTATCGGAGGTTTGATCAGAATTTGATTCAGAATCATTACTATCACTACTTTCGGAACCAACATTGATAATAAGAGGTTCAACTATAACTTCGACCGTAGTATCCAAATCCCACATTTTTTGTTGAATTGAAAATGATGAATAAAAACCCAAAAATGTGATTTGCGTTGAAATTCATTTAGTTTCCAAAAGCAGAGTTTAAAAAAGTAAAAATACAAACCCACGAGTGTTTATAATATAGGTATATAATTAAAGAAATGCATTTTTAGCAAGCAAGTTATGTTCCCAAGCGGTAACCCATCCAAGGACTAATCACGCCAGACGTTGCTTAACTTCAGTGATCGGACTAGAACTGGCATTTTCAACGTGCATGGCCCTTACCTGTACAGGGTGGCTCGAATTCGTGTCTATGTATGGGGAACTCAAAAACCGTAAGAGATACAGTGTCGGTCAAATTAAGGCAAAATTGCGCATTTAGGTGCCTAACAATATGGCGTTTAGAAAGTTTTAAAATTCCGAGTATTTCCGGAGATATCCGAAAAAAACCGAAATTTTGAAAAATCGTTTTAATTTTTTCTTGTGCTTATTTAAAAACGGATTTCAAATTGAATTGCACTTTTGCATTGACACTTTTTCCGCTCTATCCAATGATGTTATCCAGTTTGAAATCCGACGTTTCGTCTTCAAGGGATCATCATCAACTTTCTTTTTTTAAATACGAACTTTAATTTTTTTTATCGTTTTTCAGATGATATTGGCGTTATTAATATGAGTACGTGTTTTTATTTTTTTTAAATTTTTTTTTATTTTTATTATTATTTTTTTTAATTTATATATTTTGCTTTGGAGTAATTTTAAATAATTTAAGGTAGGTACTTTTGAAATTTTTATATTCTCTAAAAACATTTTATTTTGGTTTTTGTATTAAGTGAAAAACTGGAGCCCATATTAAAAAAAATATATTAAAATTATTTTTTACTAGAATATGGCCATGAACTATTACTCAAACAAGTTGCTTAGTGTAAAGATGAAATATTTTCACTTTTAACCAGTTTATTTTTTAATAGAGAACATAAACAATTTACATTCATACTGCGTGATGCTATAGGTACTTTGATGGAAAAACACGCCTATTGGAATTTTGCATATAATAAATAAAAAAAAAATAATAATTTATAGGCAAAATTCCAATAGGTGTGTTTTTCCATCAAAGTACCTATAGTATCACGTAGTATGATTATAAATTCATCATGTTCTCTATTAAATAAATTTTTTAAATGGTTAAAAGTTGAAAATATTTTATCTTTGAACTAAGCCACTTGTCTGAGAATAGTTCATGGCCATATTCTCGTAAAAAATAACTATTTGACTATTTTTTTTATTTTTAATACGGGCTCCAATTTTCCACTTAATACAAAAAACAAAATAAAATATTTTTCTAGAATATAAAAATTTCAAAAGTACGTACCTACCTTAAATTATTTAAAATTACGCTAGAGCAAAATATTTAATTTAAAAAAAAATAAAAATAAAAAAAAATAAAAATAATATAAAAACATATAATAACGCCAATACCATCTGAAAAACGATAAAAAAAATTAAAGTTCGTATTTAAGAAAAGAAAGTTGATGATGATCCCTTGAAGACGAAACGTCGGATTTCAAACTGGATACCATCATTGGATAGAGCGGAAAAAGTGGCAATGCAAAAGTGCAATTCAATTTCAAATCTGTTTTTAAATAAGCCCAGGAAAAAAATAAAACGATTTTTGAAAATTTCGGTTTTTTCCGGATATCTCCGGAAATACTCGGAATTTTGAAACTTTCTAAACGGCATATTGTTAGGCACCTAAATGCGCAATTTTGCCTTAATTTGACCGACACTGTATCTCTTACGGTTTTCGAGTTCCCCATACATAGACACGAAAACGAGCCACCCTGTACATTTTAGCATGTTCATAGAATAAAAACAAAAACATTCGCATTTATAATATTACTTAGGATTCTTTAATAATACGCATTGGCAGCTTCGGAGCGGATTAATTCACTGCACAAATTCGACACGAAAATCTAATGCCACCAGGAATAACATCAACATATGGACAGAGCATATTTACCTTATAATCTTGGGCCGACATCCTTTGATTTGGGGCAGTCAATAACCAGCTTTTTCAAATTTTACTGTTTTAAACGTCGGGGCATCTGAATAATACTTTTGACGGTTCGTATAATTTAAAATAATAATATACTTTTTTATCGTCTAAAATCCGTTTAAAAACGATTTTAAATGGCAAAATTGTATAAAAATCCAAACATTCGGACTTTTTTGGACGAGAGCCGGGGCTTCGGACGAATTTGTCGTAGATTTTGAAGCGAAAATCAATTTAAATTCAACCGTCTATTAAAAATAAGCTGTGATATTGTGAACTAACACAAAAACTATATATAAATATAAAACCCAAGTGCTCATAGAAAATAATATATACAAGGCACTTAGGAGGTTAAAATATAAATAAGGAAAATATATAGTGAAACATAGCATAATATAAGCCAGAGTGTAAATAAGACAAATATATAGATAAACACACTTAGAAAGTTAATAAACTACATAGAAAAATAAACATGGTATAGAACATAGGATTTATGAAGAAAAATTAAGCCAGAATATTAGCGAGTAAATTAGTAAACTATGTATGCAAAATAAGTAGGTGAAGCAAATGTGAAGATATATACAGTAAAGCACAAGTAAATATGAGTTGCCATTAAAATTGTGTATTGAGAGTATATTATACAGAAAGAATAAATGTGTATACGAGGAAGTATTATGAAGTAAAGTGTTCTCCGGTCTAAATAAGATTGCAACGATGGATGATCTAAAATATAACATCACAGCAAAAAATTTAGGCATGGAAAAGTTGAGCATATAGGGACTAAAGTAGCTACGCTGACGTTGAAGGAAGTTAAGCAAATATTTTAGTACCCGAGGAGCTCAAGGGCAAAGTACCCAGGTGAAATGTTACGTAAGCAAGAAATGTTTATGTAAAGCATGAAGAATATAGAAGAAGCAGAAGCATACATAAGTTGTTTATGTAAAGTGAGAAGAAATATAGAAGAAGTTGTTTTTGAGATAAGAAGAAGCGTACATAGTGAAGAAATATATAAGCAAAAGTTGTTTATCTAAGGCATACATAAGGAGAAATATTGGAGAAATATATAAGCAAAATATGTTTATACAATGTGTGTTTAAAATAGAACCTATGTGGATATATAAATAACAATATAATGACCTATATTGTTTACATAAAGCTAGTCACGTAAAAAAGCATAGATAGATAGCATAGCCTAAGGTACATAGAATACCTAATACATAGCAAAACTAGATATGGAAAGTAAATATAAGAAACATAGAATAAAATAAATATATGGGAAAATGTATAAGTAAGCGATACCAAGAAGTGTATAGAAAAGCAGTAAGAAATTGTAAATAATGTATATATAACTTTACCTTGATAACATACAGCATTGGCCGCAAGCCAGGACCAGTCAAGACTCATTCCAGCCCATACAGGATGGTCAACCAGCAAGTGTTTCCATTCTTCGACTGGGGATTTCTGGAATATAAAAAAGTGTAAGAAATTATAATATATAGACGAAATAACTGCATCAGTAGACAACCAATTAGATAATTTAATAAATAATAGAATAATTACAAACCTTAGAATCTATTCCAGGTCAAATATTGCCAAGTGTCTAATATTGTCAAAAATCATATTCACGAGACTTATATTTGATTATATTCTTTAGCCCATCCAATGCCAAGCCAACACACGAAGAAGCAAATCAAGTCGGCGCCATTTTTCCACGTCTTTCAAGGAACAAAGAACCGAGTCTACGAGACTACGAACTACGGCAGACAGCATTGTAAAGAAGACCACTACGAGCACCATCTACCAGGCTTTGTGTAAACCAAGCAGTCCGCAACACAAGGAATCTGCGAAAATGACATATGCAGTCGCCATCTGTGACCCACGGAAGCGTAACGTATAATTTCCCATTAATTAACATAGCATTGTTAATAATAACTCATCGAAGTGGCACAAGAATGCATTGCAAGGCGATAACTTGAGAAAATAATAAGATTCATAAAGACATATGATATGTTGCAAAGATATTTTATTGCTTTAAACAAAGCTAGCATGTTGAATGAATTAAGTCAGCAAGTAAAATAAATTGCGTGATTTTTATACTAATGTCAGCAAGTTTTGGATAGGTCAAGAAATATAACTGGGTCAATAAACTATAATGTTAGCAAATATTTTATACATAGACGGGAAAGTCTATATACTATATAGTTTTGATAAATTTGTAAATAATGGATTTAAAAGTAAGAAGTAAAGAACAATGGTTAAATAGAATATAGACAGAACCGGCTTTTTTTTTTTATTTTATTCTAGCAAGAAATAGGTTTAACATACCGTAATATTGTTAATATAGGATAGGTAATTTATGTTAAGACAGAGCCGCAATAAGTTGATTTTTAATGCCAAGGGTAAAATTCATTATCTTTATATATAAGCCCCATTTAACCAACTATTCCCAAAACTAACTGATATAAAGACAATGAATTAAAATCACTTCTGTTGGGATGGACGCATCTTAATAGAGGAGATATATGAAACGAATTTATTGTCCATAGACATAAAAATCTAGTTTTAAAAAATGGCATTATAAGCCAGTATAAAAAGATGTTCTCAAAAACGGATAGGTTTGCACTAGATATAGGGTAGAATAGATCAATAAGCTTAAAGAAATCAAATCGAGAGAGTTTTTATCATATATAGTTAGTAATAAGTTAAAAACAGAACCGTATTTAAATAATACGTTTGTCACGTAGTTGCTTTATTAACACAATGAATATTAAGACGTAAAACGTTATTGGCCATAAAAGCAAATAAATTTTGAAATAATACATCTCTAGTAAACAGCCGGGTTTATGAAATTATGATTTTGTTAATAAGACAACAAAAAACGTCACAAATAAGAAAACATAGGATGAGATTATAACATTGTTAGTACAACTTGTAAAACTATTTTTCTTTTGTTACATGTACCTATAACTAGCACACAGAGCGAGGCAAACCATACAAAAACTTACTACATGAAATGGAAATGGGTGGATCTAAGCCAGAACAAGTCCACTGACGAAATATATATTAAATTATAATAAATTTAGGTGCAATACAGTATGTATTCTCGATTAGAGGTCGGTTCTCCCTTTTTTAAAACAAATAAGTCAGGTTAAAACGTTGGGGACCAACGTTATCAGGGAGGGGGAATGTGTGAACTAGTTAAAATCATTAATTAAATATCACCCTGTCGCAAGTTTGAACTTGAACTTGAAAAATGTTATATAAACATTCACTGTTAATTATAAACAATTTGAGCGCTCGACGGGAGCGACTTTAATCCTTAATGATGCAGCCATCAGCATTTTGTAACATATAAATACGCAGGCAAACGCCGAGTTAACCAGACTTTCGGGTCTCTCAAACCGCTCAATTAGTCGCTGGACAGTACACAGGTACGTCCACTTCTAGTTGATCTATCCCACAACCCCCATAACTGAGAACACTTATACACAGGTATAAGGTTGTCAGGTCCTTACCTAACCTGGGTGAACGTATGCATAGGTATACGGCATTCGGGGGCTACTAAAAAGTATAGAGAGAGTCGAATTTATGAAGTATCAGAACTTCTAGTGAAGGGATAGTTTTTGGGGAGTTTCAAAAAGTAGTGAAAGTGCCTTAGCAATTTGTGATAAACTTAAAAGTCTTACCTTATAAATATCAGAACAAATACCTAAATAAAAGACAACCCGCTCACATAAACTTTATTAATAAAATAGTGACGTCGCTTGCTAGATAAACTTTGAACTAAGCCTCCCTCGAGAAGACATGCATTTCATATTAATTGGGTATAGTGTAAACTCTTAATTTATCTATAATCTTAAACACGCCTTAATTAGTATACAATCTAACCGTTGTTAAGTTTGTTTGTAAATAAACTTGTTATTGTTTTTATCGATGTGTCTCCTTTATTATCTCTTCTCAATTTGACGTAGTGCGCTCCTAAATCTGAGTTACTCTCCTACACGCTAAGTAAGGCGTGTCCTCAACGATAAAAAATACAAATCGTGACAATATGGATCCAAATACACTGCGAATATAATATAATAAAAATAATACTTTTGACGGTTCGTTTAATTTTAAATATGCTTTTTTATCGTCTAAAATCCGTTTGAAACGATTTTAAGTTGCAAAGTCGTATATAGTACTGTCGTAGCGGCTAGAATCGGTTTACACATTTCCGTTCCATTTGCCGAGATTTACCCTCATACCGCCGCGTAAGATGTTTACACATCAAAAACTCAAGGGCATTCAAGATCAAATTACCTCAATGTCATTCAAGGTAAAAGACACCACAAAACAGTCCCAAGGACCTTCAAGGTCATACACGCTTGGAGCAATCCCAAGGTCATATGCGCGACCTTCAACAAAAACTCAAGGACATTCAAGGTAAAATGTCAAGAACATTCAAAGTGAAATTAGGCCAATGTCATTCAAGGTCGAATACACTTAAGACCAAGTGGGCGGGGTTTATCTCAAAGTCACCGGAGGGGGATGAGGGGGCAAAAAATTGGAGAGGGAGAATTGAGGCCGTCTATAGCACACTACTGTGGATTAATTCACTGCATACTTTCTACACGAAAATCTACAAAGCTTGTTCTTTTATCAGGTACTCTTCTTGGGCCGACATCCTTTGATTTGGGAAAGTCAATAATCAAATTTTGCAAATTTTAGAAGAGGGCTATGACTCAATATTGTTTTAAACGTCTGTACATCTGAATAATACTTTTGACAGTTAGTTCAATTTAAAATAATAATATGCTTCTTTATCATCTAAAATCCGTTCAAAAACGATTTTAAATGACACAATGGTATAAAAATACGAAAATTCGGACTTTTTTAGGACGACAGCCGTGGCTTCGGACGAATTTGTCGTGGATTTTGAAGCGAAAATTCATTTTTTCTTCAAACGTCGGTAAATCTGTCATTACTAGACTGTGTAGGCGGCCGTGAAGTTTCACTTTTCCTCCGCCGGAGCTTTACTTTTCACTTTTCCACCGGCGGAGGTAAAAGTGTTACCATAGCAACAAAGATGCAAACAAACAACAAAGCAAGCGTTAACAACTCAAGAATTATTAAACTAAAATTTGTATTTATCACTCAATTTGTGCACTGCATTTCTAAAAATCACTAATTTAGGAACAAATTGGTTATTATTTAATCGAACTTACTCAATAACTGCTTATCAATACGGAATTAAAACGCAATAGGAGACGCAATTTTAAAAAAATTATTATTGTTGACAGTGTCCACTGACAGCTTTATGTTACATTACTATAGCAACGACCTGTGCCTATTCACCGACACCGGTCTCAGCCGCCTTGCAAACCAACTTATCTTTGATAATAATAATTATTATTATTACTATTAAAAAGAGATATTTTTGCATTAATTTGTCGACATTTGAAGAAAAAACAGCATATTTTATGTGGAGGAAAAGTTACTTTTCATGGCTTGCTCTCTATTACCAGCCTCACTCCGTTCGGCTGTTAAACATGAGCGCGCCATGAAAAGTATCACTTTTCCTCGATATAAAATAATATACTATTAAATTCAACCGTCCATTAAAAAAAGCAAGCAAATTTATAGAAGAGGGCCATGACTAAATATTGTTTTAAAAGTCTGGGTATCTGAATAATACTTTTGACGGTTCGTTTAATTTAAAATATTCTTTTATATCGTCTAAAATTCGTTTAAAAGCGATTTTAAATGTCAAAATTGTATAAAAGTCCTTCACGGACGTCCTGGATTAGCTTTCTCCTCAATGCGACGGCTTATAATGTCAAAATCGGTTTACACATTTCCGTCCCATTTGCCGAGATTTACCATCATACCGCCGCGTAAGATGTTTACACACCAAAAATGTGCAGATGTGAAAACCGAAAAAATTACCCTTCACTTTTAGATAGGAAAATCTATTAATATAATATAATTATAGTCAAAAGCGATCTTATCGTGCGGGTCCAAAGGCCATAATTTTCAGTAAAAACTTCATTCGTGGCAGATTTTGCGTGTAAAATCTGTCAAAGTAATGACATTTAATGAAAAATATGACCTTTGGACCCGCACAATAACACCGCTTTTGACTATAGCCATAACATTACTGTAATATTTTTAACCTATTCTGATTCTGTTTAGCCCGTTTTGGCAATTTCTAGTCACTTTTGGTTAGTTGTTCAAACAACTTTCCGTTAGTTCCGACGTATTGATGTGTAAACATCTTACGCGGCGGTATGAGGGTAAATCTCGGCAAATGGGACGAAAATGTGTAAACCGATTCTGGCAGCTAGAGCGGTATTATATAAAATTTTGCCATTTAAAATAAGTTTAAATGGATTTTAGATGATTTTGTCATTTAAAATCGTTTTTAAACGGATTTTAGTTGATAAAAGAGCATATTATTATTTTAAATTAAACGAACTGTCAAAAGTATTATTTAGATCCCAGACGTTTAAAACAATATTGAGTCATAGCCCTCTTCTAAAATTTGCAAAATTTGGTTAATGACTTTCCCAAATCTAAGGATGTCGGCCCAAGATTACTAGGTAAATAAGCTGTGTCCATATGTTGATGTTATTCCTGATGGCATTAGATTGTCGTGTCGCATTTGTGCAGTGAATTAATCCACTCCGAAGCTGCCAGTAAGTATTATTAAATAATCCTAACTAATATTATAGATGCGAATGTGTTTGTTTGCTTGTTTCTTACGCTTACACGCATAAACTGTTTCGATCATCATGAAATTTTGTACAGATATTTTCAAGAGTATAGTAAAGAACATAGAACACTTTTAGCTTTTACCCGGGGCTTCGATCGCGTTGATTTTTTATTATTTTAAACTTGGTTATTAAACCTAATTTTTATTCTATGACCAAGCTAAAACGTACAGGCAACGGCCATAGCATGTTGAAAGTGCCAGTTCTCGTCCGATCACTGAAGTTAAGCAACGTCGGGCAGGGTTAGTACTTGGATGGGTGACCGCTTGGGAACACAACGTGCTGCTGTCATTTTTTTACAACCGATGTCGTTATAGGATATGTTTACACATCAATGTCTCGACTACTAGCAGACTCGCTCATTTTTTTTCAGTCATTTGAACTGACTCCGATACGTTATAATCAAATTTAATCTTTTTGGTTAGTTTTGGTTAGCCGCAAAATTCGGTTTGTGTTGGTTAGTTTTACCTTACTTTAATTTTTGCAATCTATTCCGATACGGTTTAGCCCGTTTTCGTGCGTTTAGTTACTTGTCATTACTTTTGGTTAGTCATTCAATCAGCTTTCGGTTAGCTTTAGTGAGTTTTAAATTATTTTAGTAATTTGAACCGGTTCCAAAAGGTTATAACCAATTTTACTGTTTTTGGTTAGTTACCAAAATAAGGTTAATTTGAATACTTCAATATTTTTAATTTTTTTGATACGTGTTAGCCCGTTTTGGTGCTTTTAGTTACTTTTGGTTTGCTTTGGTTGGTTGTTTAATCAATTTTTGGTTACTTTCAGTAAGTTCCAATTTATTTGAGTCATTTAAACCGGTTCCGATACGTTAAAACAATTTAAACGTTTTTGGTTAATAATTTAGGTCGTCGCAAAAATTCGGTTAATTTGGGTTAGTTACTTATTTTATTCCTAATCTGTTCCGATATGTCTTAGCCCTTTTTGGTTAATCTTGAATAGTTTTGGTTAAACATCTTTTGGTTAAGTTTAGTTATTTTAGTCATTTGAACCGAATCCGATACGTCATCTTCAATTTTGATATTTTTGATTAACTTTAGTTAGTCGCCAAAATTCGGTTAATTGTTGTTTTAGCCCCTTTTGATGCCTTTGGTTACTTTTGGTCCATCTTGGTTAGTCGTTCAATCAACTTTCGGTTAATTTCAGTTAATTTTAATTTATTTTAATCATTTGGACCAGTTCCGTTACACTATAACCAATTTTAGGGTTTTTGGTTAGTCACCAAAATTCGGATAATTTAAGTTAGTTTTAACTTACTTCAATATTTTAAATCTATTTCGATGCGTTTTAGCCCGTTTTGATGCTTTTAGTTACTATTGGTTAGTCATCCAGTCAAGTCTTAGTAGTTTTAATATATCTTAGTCATTTGAATCGGTTCCGGTACGTTATAAGCAATTTTAATGTTTTGGTTAGTTTTAGTTAGTCGCCAAAATTCGGTTAATTTGGGTTAGTTTTAATTTACTTCAATATTTTTAATCTATTTCGATATGTTTCACCCGTTTTGGTGCTCTTAGTTACTTTAGGTTAGTTTTGATGTGATATTTTTAATCACCTTCCGATATGTTATAAGCAATTTTAATGCTTTTGGTTAGTTTTGGTTAGTCACCTAAATTCGGTTAATTTGGGTAAGTTTTAGCTTACTTCAATCTTTTTAATCTATTTCGATATGTTTTAGCCCGTTTTGGTGCTTTTAGTTATTTTTGGATAGTCATTCAATCATCTTTAGGTTACTTCCAGTTAGTTCCAATTTATTTTAGTCATTTGAACCGGTTCCGATACGTTATAAGCAATTTTAATGTTTTTGGTTAGTTTTGGATAGTCGTTCAATAAACTTTCGGTTAGTTTCAGTTAGTTCCAGTTTATTTTAGTCATTAGAACTGATTCCGATACGTTATAATCAATTTAATTTTAAATAAACCAGCTAACACGATCTCTCACGCGTACGACGTTATGTGTGGCGAATGTAGCATGCACTTTTTCACGATTTGAGGCCCTATTTAGGAAAACAGAAACATTTTCAATGCTAAAACAAAACGATAACCTAAACCCGCAAGCGCGACTATGCAACAGATCTCTCACAAGGTACATGCTCGTTTACTGTTGCAACGTTGCGACCTCCGCCCGACGGTCGTAAAATATCAGTACATTTACGTCCGTCGATCGCGAATCTCTGTTAAAGTACAGCTGCTTCAAATGCTCCGCGTAAAGCGCGTATACGGGCCACAATGAATTTGGCAGCGGTGCACGTTTTGTGTCGGAACGCTGTGTCCGCATTTAGAACAAGCGGCATTTTGCGAGCATTTCATACCAGATTTATTGTTAAATATTAAATATTACTTTAAGCCGCTCACGTTGGTTTGTTTTCGAACTAGTGACTGACGTCACTGACTATTATTTCCGTCTTATACTATAGTCGACCTGTACCTATGCGGTGAGCTATGTTAGAAGGGTGGCGCAATTGCGTTTCTTTCACAATATAGTGAAGCCCAAAGGTATTTAACAAATTCATAACCTCAAAAGCCAAAGCATTTTTTTCTACGACTTGTTTGAAAATGATTAAAAACACACTAATAACTATTGATAAAAACTATAGTTATCACTTATCGTTTGAATATACTTTTCAATCGGTGTGTACCTACACAGGGTGTACAGGGTGCCACAAATTCGTCACTTTATATGGGTAAGAGATGTGAGGTCGGTTAAATTAGGGCAAAATTGCGCAATTTAAGGGTGATTGACATGCCATCGAGAAGTTTAGATAAATTCCGTCTACTTCCGGAGATATCCCTAAAAACCGAAAATTATCTATTTTATTTTTATTTTTTCCTGCCTTTGTTTGAAAAGATAAAGTAAAATAAATGTCACATTATTGTTGCCACTTCTTCTTCTCTACAAGCTGGCAATATCAAATTTTAAATCCGGCGTTTCACTTTTGGGCCCCCTTCATGAACTTTTTTTTTTTAAATACGGAACTGGAATTTTTATCTTATTTTTAAAAAGCCTTTGGTCTCCTAAAACCAACGATGTGTCGCACAAATCAACAAATCTAGATTTTTCCATGAGAGATAACATGTTCTGACCCTATTTCACTTATGTATTGGGGCCACTCGTAGAATAGTATATTATTTTATATGGAGGAAAAGTGATACTTTTCATGGCGCGCTCGTGTTTAACAGCCGAACGGAGTGAGGCTGATAATAGAGAGCAAGCCATGAAAAGTAACTTTTCCTCCAAATAAAATATGCTGTTTTTTCTTCAAATGTCGACCAATTAATGCAAAAACATCTCTTTTTAATAGTAAACATATCTAATTATTATTAAAGATAAGTGGGTTCGCAAGGCGGCTTAGACCGGTGTCGATGAATAGGCACAGGTTGTTGCTATAGTAATGTAACATAAAGCTGTCAGTGGACACTGTCAACAATAATTATTTTTTTAAGATTGCGTCTTCGATTGCGTTTTAATTCCGTATTGATAAGCAGTTATTGAGTAAGTTCGATTAAATAATAAATAATTTGTTCCTAAAATAGTGATTTTTAGAAACGCAGTCACAAATTGAGTGATAAATACAAATTGTAGTTTAATAAATCTTGAGTTGTTGACGCTTATTTTGTTGTGTGTTTGTATTGTATCTATGTTGCTATGACAACACTTTTACTTCCGCCGGCGGAAAAGTGAAAAGTAAAGCTCCGGCGGAGGAAAAACGAAACTTCACGGCCGCCTACACAGTCGAGTAATGACGGATTTACTGACGTTTGAAGAAAAAAAATATTATGCAGTTGTAGAAAAAGTATACCTAGTGTGCAACGCGTGTGAAAATCTTTTTTCACCCTCGGGTGATTTTATGATCAAACTATTCCAGTCGTGTGAAAAGTACAACTTTCAGCACTCGTTGCATAATATACGGGAGCGGATGCTATTGCCATACAGAGAGAGTCCAATACCGTACACGCTATTCTGATAGCAAAAAATGCAAGCTAGATATATATTATTTTTTAACACAATCCAGATTGCTGACTAAATGACTAGACTCTTCAGACAGCGATCTGATTTGATCTTTTCTGGTAACCTTCGGCGACTGGCCGAATTAAGTTATTTCGCATGGCCCTCCGCTCGCTACGGGGGTTCAACAAACAGGAACGAAACCAAGTGCTATCAAAAACGAACCGAAGACATACCCAAAATCAAGAAAAAACTTTTTGCAAACATTCTAAAAAAGAATTAAACACACTATTTAACCACTGACCTGTCAGACGGTTGGAAGCGATCCAGTGTACCTCGAACACATGGGTAATTCTGCCGATTCGGCCAACGGCTAGGCGCGTCGTGGAACCGAACAGAAAAGGTCAAAACAGATCGCTGTCAGAAGACGCTACTGACTAAATGCGCCGCAAACGGTTAAATATAAGTTGAGTGGCAGTTGTCTTCGTGAGTGCACAGAGAATTTTTGCACGCTATTTCTTCCTAAAAACCCGAATACGGAATAACCGGTAAGTTTTAAAATATTTATATTATATCGGCATTTCAAATTT
>MU186268.1:60333-93843 GCA_016904865.1 Pissodes strobi | reverse complement strand
TGGAGTCAAAACAATAAAATTAACCAGAGATTTCCGAGGTTGTAAATAAAAATGGGCTATTGTATTTCTGGTTCATTCATAAATTCTATAGACCCATTCATTCAGAAAATGGGTCGTTGAACAATTTTGAATGGAATTGCTTTCGTGTTGCATCACCAATTTTTTTTTTCTTAAATTGCATTCCTTATTTAATTTGTGGCTTTTAAAATGATATCATCAGCATTTGCCAGCGCTAAGCTTGAATAACGCATTTGATTATTACGGCAATATTACATGTCCTTTATAAACCTTCTTTTGGCAACTCTATAATGGTTTAAATATGGATTTTTAATAATATAGGGGCTTCAATAAAAGCTTCAAGTACGTACCTACTACAAACATCTTCTAACCTGAGGTTACGTTAGCTTTAATAAAGTCTTGGAGAGGTAATTAAAATGATATTGTTAAATAAAACTCTGAGTCCTAAATACTATTATATATAGTTTGAAATAGCCTTATAGCAAATGAGAAAGGACTTTTTTAAGGAGTGAAAATCGAGCATACGAATTACCGTGAAAAAAAATGCATTAAAACTGAATCGTCTTCTTCTTTTTACGACAATTATTAGGCCAGATTTGGGAGGATCAGGACCGTCATAAAGCCATACGAGTTTATAAAAACTGTAATATAAATTTCAAAATGTGCAGAAAAGTGCACAGAATAAAAGCTGCATTAAAACTACATTTTTTTTATATCAGGATAAATTCATGAGACTCAGTTTTAAAGCCTAAGAAAAGTAAAAATTGTACATGGAGATTACAAATGTGTCTTAACAAAAGATGGAAAACATTAAATTTCTTCAGTTTTTCACGTCAATTAGGCCAGGTTTACGATATTACATTTTAAAGACACATCGAAATACAAAATACCGCAAAAAGCTGCATTAGGTAATGCTAAATCTTATTATTATTTTGGCTATAATTAGGACCATTATAAAGCCATGCAGTTTTATGAGGCTACGCTTTAAAGGCTTAGTAAAAGTGAAAATATGGTATCGAGATTACTAATGTGTCGTAAAAAAGGGTGGATTATTTTTAACGATAATTAGGACAGGTATACGACACTATATTTTCAAGCCTTAGAAAAGTACAACTGCACATCGAAAACTCAAAGTGTCGAATAAAACTGCATTAATACTAAATCTTATTACTATTTTGACTACAATTCAGACCATCAAAATGCGATGATATTTTAAGAGACCATTATATTTGCAAGACTTAAAAACGTAATATTGCACATCGAAAATACGAAGTGTCGTAAAAAGCTTCGTTAATGCCAAATTCAGTCATTATTTTGACTCTAATAATTAGAACCATTATAAAGCCATGCTGGTGTATGAGACTAAGTTTAGAAAATTAAAAATTGTACTTCGAGATTAAAAGTGTCGTAAAAAGGGTGGATTATTTTTAACCACTCTTAGAACAGGTTTACAATACTACATTTTCAAGGCTAAGAAAAGTACTATAGCACATCAAAAACTCAAAGTGTGGTATAAAGCTGAATTAATACTGAGTCTTATAACTATTTTGACTACAATAAGACCATCATAAGGCGATGATATTTTAAGAGACTATTACATTTTCAAGACTTAGAAATGTACTAGTCCACATCGAAAATACAAAGTGTCGTAAAAACCTTCGTTTATACTAAATCCAGTCATTATTTTGACTATAATTAGGACCATTATAAAGCCATGTTATTTTATGAGACTACTTTTTAAAGACTTAAGAAAAGTAAAAATGAACATGAATATTACTAGTGTCGTAAAAAAGAGTGGCTTATTTTTAATGGCAATTAAGACAGGTATAAGACAGCACATTTTTAAGGCTTAGAAAAGTACTATTGCACATTGAAAACTCAAAGTGTCGTATAAGAGTGTATTAATACTAAATCCTATTACTATTTGGCCACAATTAAGACCACCATAAAGCGATGATGTTTAAACAGATTATTACATTTGCAAGACTTATAAATCTACTATCGTACATCGAAAATACAAAATGTGGTAAAAACCTTCGTTAATACTAAATACAATCATCATTTTGTCTATAATTAGGACCATTGTTTTATGAGACTACTTTTTAAAGACTTAGGGAAGTAAAAATTGAACGTGGATATTACTAATGTGTCGTAAAAAAGAGTGGATTATTTTTAATGACAATTAGGACAGGTATACGACAGTATATTTCCAAGGCTTAAAAAAGTGCTATTGCGCATCGAAAACTCAAAGTATCGCAAAAAACTGCGTTAATACTAAATCTTATTAATATTTGGACTGCAATTAAGACCATCATAGAGCGATGATATTTTTAGGACTTAGAAATGTACTATTGTACATCGAAAATACAAAGTGTCGTATAAAGCTACGTTAATGCTAAATCCAGTCATTATTTTGACCATAATTAGGACCATTATAAAGCCGTGTTGTTTTATGAGACTACGTTTTAATGGCTTAGGAAAGTAAAAATTGGACATCAAGATTACTAAAGTGTCGTAAAAAAGGGTGGATTATTTTTAACGACAATTAGAACAGGTATACGATACTACATTTTCAAGGCTTAGAAAAGCACTGTTTGCACATAGAAAACTCAAAATATCGTATAAAGACTATAAAGCTGCATTAATCCTAAATCTTATTACCATTTTGACTACAATTAAGCGATGATATTTTAAGAGACTATTACATTTTCAAGACTTAGAAATGTACTATTGCACGTCGAAAATATAAAGTGTCGTAAAAAAGGGTGGGTTATTTTTTACGATAATTAGAACAGGTATAAGATACTACTTTTTCAGGGCGTAGAAAAGTACTATTATACATCGAAAGCTTAAAGCATCACAAGAAGCGGTAATGCTACAATAAAGACCACCATAGAGTCATATGAAACTATATTAATTTTGATACTATTTTGAGTACAATTAAGACCATTATAAAGCGTTGATATTTTAAGAGACTATTACATTTGCAAGACTTAGAAATGGACTATTGTACAGGGTGTTCCAACGAGGACTGAACAGGGCCTATTTTTGAACTTCCCTGTATTTTTGAAACAAACCAAAATAGCCATTCGATGTATTTTTTTCTGCTAAATTGAAAAATTGAACCAAAAACAAAACACTTAAGCCATGAATGAACTGTTTTTTAAATGGAACACCCTGTATATTACCACATTTTTTGACTCTCTAGAGAAATTTAAACACATTTCGTGTATAATATTCTATACCCATCCTTAGCTGTTTACGAAATATTGACAGTTGAAAGTCGGGCATATTGACAATTTGACAGGCTCTAAAATCTAAACCGCAAGAGATCAAAGAAAACGGTTTGAACATTCCTATCTTAGGTTTTCATAAGCTATCGAATGACAGTAACTTTGAATTTAACCGGAGGTTTAAAAGTTCCGGTTAATTTTATCCTCGGGTTAAATTCCGAATTAGTGTCATTCGATAGCTTATGAAAACCTAAGATAGGAATGTGCAAATCGTTTTCTTTGATCTCACGCGGTTTAGATTTTAGAGCCTGTCAAAGTGTCAAAATGCCCGACTCTCAACTGTCAATATTTCGTAAACAGCTAAAGATAGGTATAGGTTATTATACACAAAATGTGTTTATGTTTCTCTAGAGAGTTCAAAAATGTAGTAATATACAGGATGTTCCGTTTAAAAAACAGTTCATCCATGGCGTAAGTCTTTTGTTTTTGGTTCAAATGTTTTTTTGGTTAAACTTTTGAATTTAGCAGAAAAAATTACATCGAATGGCTATTTTGGTTTGTTTTAAAAATACAGGGAAGGTCAAAAATAATATCCTGTTCAGTCCTCGTTGGAACACCCTGTACATCGAAAATACAAAATGTCGTAAAAAGCTTCGTTAATACTAAATTCAGTCATTATTTTGACCATAATTAGGTCCAAAGCCATGTTGGTTTATGAGAGTACGTTTTAAAAGCTTAGAAAAGTAAAAGTTAAACATCGAGATTACTAAAATATCATAAAAGAGAGTAAATTACTTTTAACAACAATTAAGACAGGTATATACGATAGTACATTTTTAAGGCCTGGAAAAGCACTATTGCACATCGAAAACTCAAAGTGTGTCGCAAAAAACTGTCATGATGTTTTCTAACACTACGTTTTAAAAGCCTAGAACAGTAAAATTTGAACACTGAGATTACTAAAGTCTTGTAGAAAGGTGGAGACGACTAATCGTATTATTAGGTCAGATTTACGGTACTGCATTTTCAAGCATAGAAAAGTACTAGAACTGCACTGCGAAAATACAAAGTGTCGCACAATGCTGCATTAGTACTAAATCTTATTATTATTTTGACTACAGTTATTAGGTTAAGTGCAAGACCATCATAAAGCCAAGAGGTTTTATTAGACTACATTTTAAAGGCATAAAAATTCAATTGCATATCGAGGATTCAAAGTGACATTTGAGCATTGAGATTACTAAAGGTGGCTAAACTAAATTTTATTATTAGGCCAGGTTTACGATACTACATTTCACAGTACTACTGCACTTCGAATTCGAGAATACAAAGTATCGCAAAATGATGCATTAATGTTAAATCTTTTTATTAATTTAACTAGAATTAGGCAAAGTTCAAGACCATCATAAAACCATGAGGTTTTGTGAGACTGCATTCAAAGGCATATCTGCGTTAACACTAAATGTTAATGTTTACGACTAATATTAGGCCAGGTTCAGGGCCATAAAGATTTATGGGACGAATTATTAAAGGTGTAAAATAGTGACTAGACCTTTTTAACGCAACAAAGGCCAAATTTACATATTCTATTTTCTCTTATATCAAATTTAATAATAAAGGACGGGTTTAAAAAAAATTGTATAAATATATTTCAGACTTGCTTGTGTCTGTTGTTTTATGGCAAGATTTTAATATTATGTTTCTCCCCCGCGTTTTTTAGTATTAAAAACTCAAAAGTGTATAGATATTTTAAAAATACTAACAAACAACTTAAAAAACATACGATGCCTCATCAGGTAAACATTACTAGTGCAATTTTTTTTCTCGGAGTTTTTGACTTTAAAACGGAATCAGCGCAAAAAGTGGAGCGTTTGCAAGTTTGTTAACCTATGTAGTTGTTTATTTAAATATTTTGTCTTGTTTATATTGTTTCTGTGAGTTCGTACCCTTTGGGGTTATTGGCATCGCCATCAAAATATTTACTAACTCGTAGGTATAGACTAGTTATATCTGGTTGCGTTAGCCCCATATTTTTATGCGTTATGCCTTTGATTCAGCTCGTATATACGTCCATAACTTTAGATTTTTATTAGTTCCGCATATACCTCTCCTATTAAGAAGCGTTTTAACTTCTTACAACGTCTTATATATTTTAATGATTGCCTTGTTTGCCTTGTTAGGGAAAATTTATTTTCTTTTTTTTTTCAAAAATTAGGAGCTGTGTTCTAGCATTTTCGTTTTAAAATCGAATGCTCTAAAAACAGTTTGGGAATACTTACAGTGTTTTTTTCCAAATTTAGTTACATAAACGAGAACTCTTTTATATTATTACCTATTAAATTCTCATAAAATTTTATGCTAGTCTCGGCAATATAAAAAATGAGACGTTGCGAAATGAAAAATAATTAGAATAATAATTTCTGAAGCAGGTGAATTAATGATCCCAAAAAAAAGGAAATAAACCTTAAAATCAATTTTGTTAAAGTGGCTCGTTTTGTTTGTATCTGTTATAATTATTAATGTCGTTGGTTATTTCAAACAGTTTTCGTATTTTGCATTCAGAAGCTAATCTATTATAAACTGCCTGAATTTGTAAGTACTATTCATAAAATATATTAAATTTTTGAACTGAAAACTTCTTTATATGCGTTTAGTGGGGGTATTGAATCAAATTGAGCCGTCACGCATCACGCTCGGCTCTTCAGCGCTCATAAAGTGGGCTTGAATCGAATCAACTGTTCAAAAACCATTTGAACATGTTTTCAAATCTAGCGATTTAATTCGTATTATATTAATATTCCACGCCACTGTGTATCTATCGCATTCCAAGAATGCCGCTTAAAAACTCTCTCTTAGCGTCATCTCTTGTTACAACGTTTATCCACTGCATCAGTTAGTCTAGATAGCTAAAAGCAGAACGGCCTCGATACGTATCCGACCAATCACGGTGCTTCCTACAGAATAGTCACCTCACCCAACCTAAAATTCCTATCTATAATTTTAGGGCTCTCTAAAATTCCGATCTATAATATTCGAATTTTATAAAAACTAGACAGCAGATTTCGACCAGGTTTGTGTTAAAATTCATAATTTGAATTTAGACAACCTGTCATGTTAAGTTTTTGTACAACTTCTCTATATTTACGTTATTTGCCCTTTACGGAAGTTCTATATGTCATAGTAATGGGGGTAAGTTCACGCGCCAAATGACGAGGAACGAGGAAGACAACGCCTCTTCCCGTTATAGAATTCACTTCTTGCCAGACTCTCAAGCAATAATGTCGCGATAACATTCGCTCCCGTGGCACTCAGCCGTGGGAGGCTTGTTCCCTGGCCCTCATTCAAACAAGTCTCTATAAGCACTCTCCGTGGCACTCGGCCATGGAAGACTTGTTGCCAGGCCCTCGTGCCAGCAAGTCGCCATAGTTCGCTCTCCATGGGGCTCGGCCATAGAGGACTTCTTGACTGGCCCTCTTCCAAGCAAGTCGCGATCAGTATTCGTTAAGACCGCATTTCCACAAAAGCATCCCTGACATGCTATCTTCGTATATGGAAGTTTTCTCTTACATACTTACCTACTGCATAATATTTTCAACCCACTATAACTTGAGTCATTCTTCCTTGCAAGAACTTGGAGTACATTGTCTATAGAAGCTAAGAAGAGACTTAGAAAGGGTTAATAACTTTCCCTGTGTCGGAAGATAAACTGCTGAACGATTGAATGTTGCTCGTCAATTAGTGAATATATTGTACATAGTAGCTTATTGTGGACATTAAGGTAACATTTATCCTTTTATTATCACTGTATTTCATCTCAGCGTTATCTCAGTTAATCAGCTCACACTGAGTAGTTCCGTAGGAACTTTAACAAACATTTACCAGTGTTTAGCTGCAAGGTTGTATTTATAACCGTATATTTTGTTAGGATTATATTTATTTATACACTTCTTTAGCCTTATAAGTATTGTTATAACAATAACATAATAACAATACTTAGAAGGCTAAAGAAGTGTATAAACAAATATAATCCTAACAAAATATACGGTTATAAATACAACCGACAAAAATTGTCTATATCCTAGTACCGTCAGAATTAAATACTTTAAATGTTTATATTAGTTTATTTATGAGCTTCAAGTTGTTTTCAAGTAAAATAACATATTAAAATATTCATATAATGCTAAAGGTTTTTGTTTTATTTACAAATTCACTTTAGAACTAGCCCATATGGTAATTTATAGTGCCTATGTGCATTCTCTGTTTGTTTAGAAAATCGACCAAGATCGAACCTACAACATCAGCCAGCCTGTTCATAATCATGTATGAACATAAAAACCAAATCATCAGCATAAAAACATAATGTTTAACTATTGAATATGTATTATGCCGGTCCGTATGCTTATACTCATTTTCGACAAAAGCTTTCGAGTGAAATGGTGCGAGAGGTATAGAGTTCGATACCCGGCGCCTTGCTCGAAGAAACTTTTCTTTTAATTTTATTTAGTTTCCAATATCGCTTTGGTAAGTTTTTCATTTTTGTCGTGCGGTCTTAAACACACACTTTTTCTTTTTTTATGCGTGGACTCCAATCGATAGCTTTACGCCTTCCTACATTTGCCACACGATAAGTCGAGTGTACGATCAGTTTGTCATTACATATCTTTTATCATTTCACCTTGTATTTGATCACATTTCACTACATTCTAGTTCTCATTAAAAATTGTAGAATTTGTATGTAGATAACAGCTTTTCTAAAAATACAGTCCACTTCAAACTCAATATGAAAAAATGCGAGGTTCTTGGCTAAATAAGGTTAAAAATTGTTGAAAAACAAACTGTGTGATTTAATTGATTACATTTATTTTAAAGTTTCTAAGACTAGGCTAAGAAAGCTAATAAGAATATATATAAATAACTACAACAACACATCTCCAATAAATATCATGTTAAGGATTGGTAATAGTGTCTTAAATAGGTTGGCGAATGTAGACATTTTTAATGTGAAAATAAGTGAAATTAAGAGATTGCTCCAGCGTCATGGCGTATTGGAACACATGGTTTTCCTTGCAACTTAGTTTATTTTAATATTTTGTTTTGTCTGTTTTTTTCTAATTATTTTTAAAGTGAAACTTCTTTAGCGAGGGTAAAGTCAGAAAAAATGAAACGCTTATCAAAGTGAAACGCCCCTTTAATTAAGCATGTTTCAGTATAGCTAGAGGGTTGACATTTTCAGGACATGTAGCCGGGATAAAATGAGAATCCTAGACAAAAACTGGACCCACCTCGCGTGGGGGGGGGGGGGGGGGCTAATTTAAGGGGCGATTTTGAGGGAAAACCGTTTTTTGTCCTGAAACGGAGCTTCGGATCGAAAATATGACAAGTAACGGGTCATCACGGATGACGCCGTTACGGGGTCATCAGGGGGGGGAGGGGTTAATTATAACCCCAATCACCTCCCCTGATACCCAAAAATTTTCGAAAAAATAGGAAAAATTGAGAAAATTGATTGGAAAGTTAATGAAAGTATTATAAAACGAAATAAGAAAAAAAAGTAATAAAAAAAAAGTTAAGAGAAATGCGGTTTTCGGCGAAAATAAGGCGAGGGAATTCAGCTACGAGGTCGGGGATGGGAAGAAAAAAATGCTTTATGAAAAAAAAAACAAAATTTTTCGAAAAAAAAAAGGAAAATAATAAAAAAAACGTAAAAAAATATTCGGAAAGTTAATAAAAGTATTATAAAACGAAAAAAGAAGAAAAAATAAAAAATAAAAAAAACCAAATGATTCTTCGGAAAGTTACTAAAAGTATTATAAAACCCAATAAGAAAAAAAATAGAAAAAAAGGACAAAATTGTTCGGAAAGTTAATAAAAAACGAAAATAAGACAAAAAATTAATAATAAAAAAAAGTTAAAGAAACGGGGTTTTCGGCGAACAAAAGATTAAAAAAAGAAAAAAAAAATTAAAAAAAGTGTCGAGACCGGGGGCAAAAGTTGAGAGAAAAACTTAAAAATAAAAAACTCAATTCCTAATATCTCTCAGAAGTTTAACTTCAGTTGTGTGCTTATAAAGGTGAGGCACATAATTTTTTTTTATTTTTAGTTACTACACTTATTGTATTCTTTTGTACTTTACACGTAATTACTATCAGTTGTAGTGTTTGTAAAGTTTGTCTAATAAAATAAAAATTTAAAATTTTGCCTCGTAATCTCCCATAAAAGCGGCAGAAACCGCTGTCCATATTTTCCGATCCTAACCCATTTTCCCATCCTCAAACAGTTTTAAATGACGTTTCAGGCAAATAAATCTATCACAAAAATTGCACGCAGCGAAATGCTAAAAATAATTTTACTTCGAAATCTGCCATAAAACTCACCAGAAACAACTGCCTCTAACCTCTAATCACCAAAAAATGTCCAAATTTTCCGATCCTGACCCATTTTTCCAGTTTCAAACCGATGTCAATGAGATTTCAGGCAATTAAATCTACATTATATTATATAATAGGTATTCAATGTTTCACTATGCGTCAAAAGCAAAACTAGGTATCTAATCAGGTATATCTCATAATTAAGCTACTCAAGTTCTCATTTATAAAAATAAAAATATTTATTTTGATTAATTTTCATTTTGTCAAATCATGTATTGTGTTCATATTTCCTCAGTTTTTTGTATATTTTATCTGAAATTTAGCGAGTTTAAATTTAATTTCTTTTCCCACGCCAACTTGAGATATCAGCAATGAAAAGGACTCGCGGATGCCGTGACAGTATCGCTACATTCCATGCCATATTTCACCTTTCGAATGGCCCTTCGCTCGCTACCGCTCGCTACGGGGGCTCAAGAAAAGGAAACTAACCAGGTGCTAACCCAATCTAACCCAAGACATACTCAAAAACAAGAAAAAAACAGTTTAGAAATATAACCTTAAAAAAAAATTTTAAACACCGACGGGGTTTGAACTCGAGTCGCCGAAGTGAAGGCTAATCGTGCAAACCCCTAGACCACCAGGGCACATACAAACGATTGGTTGCATCACGAAGACATGACGCGCAGGTGCGCGCGCCGCATGGAATGTAGCGATACTGTCACAGCATCCGCGAGTATGAAAAGGTGTTTCTTTTTAACAAAATCTAGACGCAACCTATATTTTATTAATTTAAAATAGTCCTAAGAATTATTCAAAAATTTTATTTGTTTCCTACTTTTTGCCATTTTTGGCGGTCCGTTGAAATTAAAATAATTTTCATTACATATACCATGCTATTCATAAACATAATACATGGAGATTTATGATTTCCGTTGGGGTTCAGTTAGTATAGGCATGGAAAATCTATAGCTCATAAATGTGTAACAATATTTCATTAAAAAATGTGTAATGAAATATTTGCATAAAAGTATTTAATGACAAAATAACTGAAATTTCTATTTGATAACAGAACGTAACACGTCAAGAACTTTTTCGAACACGCTGTGCAATGATAATATTACTCGTTGCCAGGGGAGACTTACATTTAATGCCCAAACTTTATAACAACCGGCAACCGTCATCCAATAGTTTAATCGATATTTTTATAGGCTTTAAAATGGAAGAAAAACAAGAAATCGTAGAAAAAATAGCTGACCTGGGAAAGTTGGATGAAGAATTTAACAATTTTATGCACAGAGTTAACGAGGTATGTTTCCTAAAGCTATTTTCTTATCCAATAAATAATTACAATTGGTTTTATCAAGTATATCACTAATTATTATCTAAGTAAGTATGTTAATGAGATGGAGGAAGAGAAAAGGTGTTAAACAAACAGTAAAATTAACTTTGTTCCGTCCTTTCAAATAAGTTCAGAAAATATTCTAGTTTCTCAAAATTCTAAATTTCTTCCACTTTCTTCATGGTTCATTATAGAGCTTCCATTTAGGCAGCTTTTTCTCAATACAGCCAACTTTTTTTGATCTAATTTAATAATGGCATCCATGTATCAGTTAATAAGTGTTATTTTGAATTCATTTTCTCCAAGTCCAATAATTTATGTACCTACATTATTGTGTTAGGTTGGAAATATAGTAAAAAAACTAGCTTCAAAAGATAAAGAATTGCAGCAGATTGGGAACGAAGAAGCTAAAAGGTACCTGGGAGAAGAGACTATTTTAGAAGACGTTGATGAAGAAAAAGTTGTTTTAAAAGTAACAAGCAACAGAACGATTTTGAATAAAAAAGCTTTCATGAAAGAAGATGGGGCCAATGAAAATGAAATGTCTAAAGGTAAATAAGTTAATTGAAATAATTTCGATGCGCTAATAATGTTTATTATGTGTATTAGAGTCTTTTATGGAAGAGGTCTCCAAGGACGCTGACAAACGATACAAAGATAGACTTGTAAGAACCGAAAAAATGGAAACTTTTAAGAAGCAGGCTACACTGGCTTTTAAACGAGGGGAATATGAAAGAGCTTTGGTTCTATATAACAAGGTATGTCGTATATATCTTATGTTAATGAGAGACGCAAGTGAATTTGTAGATTTTCAAGCTTTTCAATCAATATATGTTATGTTATTTCATGAAATATCTTTCCAGGCAATAGAACAAATTAAGGATAGTGCTCTTCTTTACAACAATCGTGCTCTTACTTATATTAAATTAGGCTTCTTGGATAGAGCCAAAAGCGACCTTAAGGATTGGGCTCTAAGGGTGAACGAAGATTGTCTGAAATCCTGGTTACTGCTATCTAAAGTTAATCTTTTAAGTGGAAATCAATACGAATTCGAAGAATGTATTTCCGAGGCCAAAAAAAGAAATCCCAAGAAGATCGATTTTATTGAAGGTTTGTTTAAGGAAGTTGCTATAGCTTATTGTAATTCCTGACAATGAAGATGGATGCACTGTGACCCTCTGTTGGCACTGTTAGGTCCAGATTTAGATATTTTTGCAACAGATTATTTGCTTATAATGCTTTCTTAAAAGTACAACAACAGCACATCAAAATATGCAAAGCCAACGCTAGAGCCATTACATTTAAAGCTAGAATTCGCACTCTTTAACACTGAACCGCCCTCTCAAGAAAATTGTTATAGAATTATTAAAATTATCATTTTAAGTCGTGTTGTTTTGCGGAGTATGCGGAGGATCATCGATGATGAAAACTTCGAACATCGATGTGTTAGATATATCGATAGTTATCGCCCGTCTCTATCGGGAAGTCGCCACGCAGATTTGCGTCTAGGTACGCTAATTTTAAGCCTTCACGCATGCCTACATGCTAATTAATTCATCTATGTTTCAAAGTTAATTTATTCTTGTTTTTTCTTATTTTGGGCGTACCCTGGGTGAGCATTATTTGATTGCGCTTCTGGGGCCAGCGAAGCGAGCGGAGGGTCATGCGTCAAGTGAAATAGCAGAACGATAACACCGCGCTGCTGTTAAATTTGGTGTACATAGACCTGAATGCCACGCAATAATTGTTCTTTGTATAGTATATCAACTCACCGACGCGACGCGGCGGACGTTTCTTGAGAAAAACGGTAAATATTAATAAGAACATCATTAATTAACATAAGTTTGTTTTTTAGATTACCTACAGGAAATTAAAGAAGATTCAAATAAACTGTAACATATATATTTAGTATTAAGTATATGATATGATGCTTCTTACATGGATTTGTCCCTGTTAATCAAAAACTTTATTAACCTTGTCCCTATATTATGAAACATGGAGTACCATGATTGAAGTTGTTTATATATGTTCAGCTTTGTGAAGTAAAAGTTA
Source organism: Pissodes strobi (assembly GCA_016904865.1). Lineage (NCBI taxonomy): Eukaryota > Metazoa > Arthropoda > Insecta > Coleoptera > Curculionidae > Pissodes > Pissodes strobi. Next base: position 80,833 of record MU186268.1, on the reverse strand, counting down.
GTCATTAAATATAATGCACTTTTAATATACCGCTTCTTTCATTATTTCCGAGATATATTAAGAGAGGCAATACGAAATCTTTATTATTCTGATGTATCAACAGAGAGTGATCTGATCAATAGATATAGGCACCGAAAAATACACGCAAATTTGATCATTTAATCGGTCGCACGTGTAAATTTTATTGATTTTTTTTATTTGAGCGATACATGATTTTCTTTTAAAATAATTTTATAGAAACGCGTCTCAAACTTATCTGTTTTTCAGCCTACGTTGGACGTTGTCTCAAAATGGCTTGCGATATTAAAACCATTAGCAACGCTCAACATAACCAACACACGGACATTACCGTTGTAATAGCCGAGTCGTTGTTTGGAATCAATGTAAATTTCGCTGTTTAAGTACAGCGATTCAACGCCAGCACCGCTAGAACGGTCCACTTTAAAATATGCGAAACATTATGACAACTCGATACATCACTTATCGCCTTGTTCTATTTAAACTAATCGTTGCAAAGATTATGCAATACGTGATGCCCATGCTGAGAACAAAAACGTTGCGGGGACCGGGTCACAGGGCTTCAGCGTTGTTTTACATTTCATTTTCACTTTACGCATGGCCCTCCGCTCGCTTCGCTCGCTCCGAGGCGCAGCCAGACAAAACACCCAAATTTAAAAAACGAAACAAACATAACTTTGAACTAATAGAAAAAACATCGACGGGAATCGAATCCGGGCCTCTGTATCACAAACAAAGCATCCAACTACTGAGTTACGAGACCACTTGAAAGCAATTAGCTGGACCATAAAAGTATGGCGTGCCAACAATGTAGTGCGCGCGCAACTCTAAAGCCCTGGACCTCCGAAACGTCTACTGTACTGAGATGATCCATTATTTCCAGAGATTCGAAATATTTTAGCGCGCTAAGTGGTAACAATGAAGCAAATCGATTTACCCATCACTAAAGCAGCACATCAATAATATATACAATTTACGTTCAGTGTTGTTCTTTGGTGCACTATCGTGTCAAAAGTGGCACAATTCGACATTGAATTACACAGTGGTGCCTCATTGAAGAAAGTGGCACGCTGGTTCATACGTGCTCTGCGACTCGACCTTCCAAGCTGCAAAAGGAAATCTAAATATATTATATTTTAGTAGAAAGCAGTCAGTTGCACATGATTACAATATCTTACTGATATTACCCGGCGTGATTTAAGTTCAGATACTACCTTTAACGAATGATAATACATCGACCAACGCTAAATGGGATGTAAAATATATTGCTGAGTAGACGTTTCCCGTACCACATCAAAAGGCTTCAGAGTTGCGCGCGTATTACATTGTTGACAATCACCATATATTTAGAGTCTGGCGAATTGATGTTAACTGGTCCCTAGCTCAGTAGTTGGATACTGAGTCTGCGATATGGCGGTCCGGGTTCGAGTGCAGTGGCAAGACATGTTTTTTCATTTTTGAAGTGAAAACTTCTTTAGGCGCGTTTTGCAAATTTTTTTTTGTGGGGGTTGCATGAGACCGAGACATCACGCATCACGCGCCACGCGTCTTGTTCGGATATGTAACGTAACGCTTCTTATACTGGTATGTTCCCGTATAGGTAGAGGGCCGAAATTTTCAGGGGATGTAGCCGGGGTAAAAAGAAGATCCTGGACGAAAACGGGACCCCGTACCCCCCCACGTTTGGCCAGGAGAAGGGAGAGAAGGAAAAACTTAAATAATTAATTCCGGGAGAACGGGAAGAGGTACGGGGTCGAAATTTTTATGGTAGGTGCGCCCCATGGGGGCTACCTTAGACCATACGGGGGGAAAGGGGCTCTAATTTATGGGGGGGATTTAGGGGGAAAACCGTTTTTCACCCGTATCTCTGCAACGAAGGCTCGGATCGAAATTGTGATAAACGATGCCCCGCTTGTCGAAGTTATCACTTCTATCGTGTGGTCTTAAGCATACACAATTTTTTTTAATATTGTGTATAGTTTTCGAAGTGAAAACTTCTTTAGGCGCGTTTTGCGTTATTTTTTTTGCGGAGGTTGAATGAGGCCGAGCTGTCACGCATCACGCGTCATGCAAGGATATGTAACGTAACGCTCCTTCTACTGGCATGTTCCCGTATAGGTAGAGGGCTCAAATTTTCAGGGGATGTAGCCGGGGTAAAAAGAAGATCCTGGACGAAAACGGGACCCCGTACCTCCCCCGTTTGGCCAGGAGAGGGGGGAGAAGGAAAAACTTAAATAATTAATTTCGGGAGAACGGGAAGAGGTACGGGGTCGAAATTTTTATGGTAGATGCGCCCTATGGGGGGCCACCTTGGGCCATACGGGGGGACCAGGGCTCTAATTTAAGGGGGAATTTTGGGGGGAAACCGTTTTTCGCCCGTATCTCTGCAACGAAGGCTCAGATCGAAGTTCTGACAAACGATGGCCCCGCTTATTGAAGTTTTCACTTCTGTCGTGCGGTCTTAAGCACACACCAAATTTTTTTTCATTTTGGGCACGCCCTGGGTTAGTTTGGGCTAGTTTCTGTTGCTTGCGCCCCGTAGCGAGCGGAGGACCATGGGTGACGTGTAATATTAGACATGTTTTGTCAACAATGCGATGCGCGCGCAACTCTGACGCCCTCTGGCGTGGTACTGGTACGATACGTTTGCTCGCTGAGGGGTTCAGCAATGTAAGGGCTTCTAAATATTTTTTGATTCATTTTTATTAGTTGCTCCTACAGAGCGAGCGACCTGACAGTTAGGGCAGTGTATCTTTAAAATATTTAAAGTCACGTAACAATGAGGGTAACTCGTAAAGTCGTGTTATTTTTGAAGATTCAGTCTAATTTTATTTGTATACAATAAACGTGGACAAAGTGGTGAATGCGCCTTAAAAATAATATCTAAAAACCACCGGTGAGGCTTTTTTGATCACAAATCATTAAAAATCACCAACCTTTTTAATTTTTAGAGATATACGATAGAATAAAAATTTGACGTTAGCGATATCTCCCTATAAAATTACCATTGCCAAAAAATTTGTAATTTTAGTAGGAAAATGGACGAGTGGATCGCCGTAGTAAAACATCTGTCAAATTATTTCACATTTGGATCCATGACGTCACTTTTCGCATGGCCCTCCGCTCGCTACCGCTCGCTACGGGGGCTCACGAAAAGGAAACTAACCAGGTGCTAACCCAATCTAACCCAAGACATACCCAAAATCAAGAAAAAAAGCTGTTTAGAAACATATGTAAAAAAAAATAAAAAAAAAGCAACGGGGTTCGAACCCGCGTTTTCCAGGTGAGACCCAACGATCTAAACCTCTACACCACTAGAGCTCTTGATAGAAATCGATTGAATCACGCACACATATCGTAATACGAGATGGATCGACCAATAGGAGAGGTCGAGTGACGTCATGGATCCAAATGTGAAATAATTTGACAGATGTTTTACTACGGCGATCCAATATAGAAAATGGTACAATTATTGTGTTGCTTATGGCACAATCAGAAATGTTCTAGAGCCAAATCGTTCACGTTTTTAGGTTGGCGAAGCTGAAAATATGACATGTTCTGTCATTTTTCATTTGACGGTTTGCTGTACACTTTACAGTGAGTGCGGCTGCGCAGTTATGATACTTCTTTTTGACAAGTTTGTTTTGCTGCTGTAGGTACGTGAAAATTTATTTCCTAAAAATCTTCGAACATCTGCTCTAGGTTGTTTGAAAATGCCTTTATTCCCGCAGTGCCATTTACAGCAGTACTCCATCCATCCTTTCGCACCAATCCTTCCTTTAAATTATATACCTATAAAATAGAAAACAGTATATCTAACCTAATCTTACCATAACAAATTGTACTTTTAGGTCTACATAACAGCATTCAAAATGAAATTCAACAAACTTGTTACCGCTTCAAGGAGCAAGAATCGGAAGAGGCATTTTTCTGCTCCATCTCATATTAAGAGAACCTTGATGTCAGCCCCTTTGTCTAAAGAACTTAGACAAAAGTACAATGTTCGGTCCATGCCTATCCGAAAAGATGATGAAGTTCAGGTAAGGGTTCCACATATCTAGTATCTAGGTTTATATTTTCGGCTTTATTTACATGTCTTTCAAACCACTCTTTGACGTATTTAAAGGTCCAACAGTGGTTGATTTGTAATGGAAAAAGTAAGGGTCTAAATATTGTGCATTAAAAGATAAAGTATAGAATAATTGTTTAGAGGGATGTTTTGAGATATTATTTAAACTCATATCATATCATTTCGGTTAGTTGTGTTAGGGTCAGAACTAGGGTTGCCATAAATTTATTGTCCCGCTGGAACAGCTTAGGTCTTGTATTTCAGTAATGTACTACAAAAATGACAAAACCAATAAGCAATCTGCACTCTGTTTTTGCTATATGAATACAATGCAATTTGTAGTTTTGGGTTCATCGCTTGCTCCAGGGAGCAACCAAACAGAACTAACCCAAGGCATGCCCAAAATCACGAAAAACAAATTCAAGACATTTACATTCTCGACTGAAAACAACCAATCAGCGTTAATATTGACCGCGATCCTTAGCCACTCGTGGAAACTATCAAAGGTTTCTGTTAATATTATGGAGAGTAATTTTGTCACTTTTTAATAAAGATTCAATGAAAACAATATTTTAACACTTTTTTACCTTATATAGGCATGCTTTAACCTAATCAAAGCAACAATATTTATTAAAACACATTTATAAGTTAAAAAAGTAAGAAAATTCATATATTTACTTACGACATTCTCAGAGAGTCATATTGTTGGTTCATTTTGACCCATACCACATTAGGTTAATAGCAACTGCGCTTGAATTTTGCGACATTGTTCATTGCCTCAGTTAATATCCGGAATAGTTTTTTATACATAATACCTAACATTTTACATTGGGTTAGTTTTTGTCGGTTTTCTTTCCAGAGCAAGCAGAAAGCATTGTAGATGTGATGTATAACCACCCAACTTCATGCGAAGTTAAAAAAGCATCAGATATTTACTAAAATGTTACTTATTATGCATGCATTAATATTTCTTGCATAAAAATGATGATTTTTATGGGAATTATTATTTTTTGCTTAAATAATGCATTTTCCAAATTTTTTATTTACTATTTCAAATGTGGTTTTTCTAATACTTAAAATAATAATAATGAAAATTCACTGTCCGTAAAGTCGTCTAGACCCCTATCAAATTTGTCTTGTTTAATTTTTGCCAGGTAAATCAAGAAAATTCTGTATTTTTTATTGTTTGTCCCTTATGTAAAAGCAAAAATTTGGCAAGATGGCAGAAACCCATGGGTGAACCACAAACCTTTCCACTACAGATCCACCACTGATGAACCTCTTAACATTTAGGATAGACCTTTAATCACAACCTTAGTTATTTCATCATCTTTTTTCAGGTAGTAAGGGGTCATTATAAAGGACAACAAGTAGGTAAAGTTGTTCAAGTGTACAGAAAGAAATTTGTTATTTACATTGAGAGGATACAAAGAGAAAAGGCAAACGGAGCAAGTGTGTACGTTGGCATCCACCCTTCAAAAGTAAGCACAACTTTTTATTTTAGTAGATAGTTTAGTTACTGGACTGCGTTAGCAATTGCTTGTTTTTGTATACTTTTCGTGCATTAGATCTCACGTTCTGAATATTATCAATTTTTAGGAAATAGTCTTGACATAACGTTATTAGTAATAAAATTGTATTAATAATTGATACTCAAGGAGGTGACATGCAATATAATTGGGTTAAAGTTGTATAATTAATTACATTTTTTAAGGATTTTTTTCCTCATTAATATAAGGATACTACTTTAATTAATTAATCAATCCTTTATTTAGGAATCCCCTAATACAATGAATTAATCTACATAAAAAATAACATGTAAAAAATAGTATACTCCTAATCTAGTTTTAGCTTAATTTTAATATATGAGTTTATCTATTTCAATAGGCATGCCCAATACTAATACATTTTACTAAATAAATAAATACATTCATGATCTAATTTAAAATTAAATACCAAATAAAAGGAAAAATTACAAAATATATACCTTCCCAAATTAAAACTATAACAATGGTATATAAAACAAAAAAAAAAGAAAGTCAGCGGTGCAAGAGGAGCACTGATGAAGTAGGTGGGTGGGTGTCATTGCTGTAAGAATTTTTTTAACTCTCTCTTAAATATATTGATGGAGGTTAAGTTCTTTATTTCTGAAGGTAGGTTATTGTAGTCGTCAAGACCCTTAAAAAACAATGAGTTCATTGCCCTTCTGGAGTTAGTTCTTCTAATATAGAAATTGTTCCTGCCTCGAGTGGTGTAACCATGTACTTCCCTAATATAAGATATATATGTATTGAGATATGCTGGCAGCAAGTTATTTATTATTTTATAAATGAAAACCATGGTAAAAAATTTGATTCTTGTGGCAACTGGTAGCCACTCAAGACAGGCTAACATATTTCTTATCGGCGTGTAGCGACTGCACGATAGTACAATGCGCATTGCCCTGTTTTGCAATATTTGTAGACCAGATTTAGAGTTACCATCCAAGAGAAACAACAAACTAGAACAGTATTCAAAATGAGGCTTTATAATTGTGTTATATATGGTTACCCGAGAGTTTACAGATAAATTAACTGCTATTCTAGAGAAAAAAAACAATTTTTTTGAAATCTTTTTCTTGATGTAATTGAAATGACTTTTAAAGGTAAGAAAGTTGTCTATCATAAATCCCAAGTACTTAAATTCAGTTACCAACTCCAACCTACTGCCGTAAATCTTTATATTAATATTTTGATGGTTAAGATTGGCATATTTGTATTTAGTTGTAAGAATCATGGCCTTTGATTTATTGACATTTAATTTAAGTTTGTTATAATTTAAATATTTTTCAATCCGGGAAAGCTCTCTATTTATATTTTGAATGACCACATCCACATTTTTATGACTAAAGGAAAATAAGGTATCATCAGCAAATAGGTTTATGAACTCAGGTGCAATATAGTGGTTTATATCATTAATATAAATAATAAAAAGTAACGGCCCCAGTACACTTCCCTGGGGCACTCCAAAACCATTCTCAATCTCTTCAGATATAGTAGAATTTATTTTAGTTCGTTGTTTTCGGTTTTTTAAATAGCAACGAAACCAGTTCAGAACCTTGCCACTTATTCCATAATACTGAAGTTTACTTATTAAAATTCTGTGATCAACCGTTTCAAAAGCTCGTTTAAAGTCAAGAAAAACCGCTACAATAAAATTGTTGTTATCAAGTAACTCAGTCCAATTAGCTATAGTCAGTTGCAATGCAGACTCACATGAGTGGTTTTTCCTGAATCCCGACTGATTAAGAAAGAGAAGATTGTTGGAATTAAAATAATCTATAACTTGCTTATACACAGCCAGCTCTAAAATTTTTTCCAGTGCTGGTAAAGAATTAATAGGTCGAAAATCAGAAGCATTATTACTATTTGCCACTTTTGGAATTGGTGTTATTGTGGAACATTTTAGTTGATCTGGAAATGATCCCTGTTCCAAAGATGTATTTACTAAATGTAAGAATACATGCCCCAAAACATTAAAAATACTTTTAAGAGTTTTTGCATTTAGGATGTCATTAACACTACACTTATTATCTAACGAGTTTATTATATTTCTTAATTCAGGGAGAGTCAAAAGTGTGAACGTATTAAAATTACTATTAGTTCTAGGTAGATTTATAGCTGACCAGTTGTTAGTCACCGGTATTGACTTGCATATATCTGCTATGCTCTCCACAAAGTAATTATTAAAATTTTTGGCAATATTTATTTCTCCCCGACAAATCTCAGTACTAGTTTGTGTTTCAAATTTTATTGAACTTTGACTGAACTCTTTTTTACCATTGTTTACTAGCTTTTTTAATGTTTGCCACATAAGTTTACTGTTATTACGATGTAAATCAATTTTAGTAAAATAATAATATTCTTTTTTCTGTTTAGACAAATTTACAAAATAATTTCTACATCTTTTATACTCCTCCCAGTTTAAAACTTTAAGATTATCAGTTACGCTTCGCTTAAATTTCAAATAAGACTGATCCCTCATTCGACTTGCCCGCCTAAGTTCAGCATCATACCACGGTAAGTCATTACCTCGAACAGATATTGTTTTTATAGGTGCCATATCATTAATTACTGTTTCACATTCACTTTTGATACTGTTAAGTATCTCATTTATATTTACTGAGTTCAGAGTATCGCCCCAATCAATATCAAGCAGTTTAAGATTCACATTATCAAAGGTATCTATAGAAAGATTTCTAAACTGCCTCTCCCTCACTTCAATATTTGTATCTTTATTAGTAGCGAGTTTTAAAGAAACTATCGAATGATCAGAGATTTTAGGAGTCTGGTGCACTTTACATAGAACATTAAAATTCCCAATTGCGAGATCGATCAAGGTATCACTCTGATCTGTACACCTTGTAGGTTCTTTTACCCACTGACTCAAACCCAAAATAGTTAGGCTAGTCTTAAGCTTACTTGTGTAAAAAGTATCAGAATTAAAGTCCAAATTAAAGTCCCCAACAATTAAAATTTTTTTCTTACTTACCAGCAAGTTTTCACAAAATTTTAATCTCGCGTAAGGTTTAAAAGGAAATTAGCTTTTAGAACCTTACTTTGCAGGAAGCAAAATTGTGGCAATAAAATTGAGAGCTTCAGGCACTGTTTAACATAGGCATATGGATTTTGCACAAAATTTATTTGAAATTATGCCATTATATTCTTTAATAATTGTCCTTTGTTCAATAATATTGTCATTCACATATCCAATTAGATATTTCCTTGTGATAATTAGTTATAGTCTGTACGGAGAGATAAACATTGAGGGCCTTATTGTGAGAAAACAGTGAGAGAAGGATTTCCCGAATAAACATCTAAAAATAAAAGTTTTCTAGGTCATTGTTCCCTATTGATTGTATTCAATAGTCATTAGTTTTATTAATGCAAATGGTGTACATTTCAAAAACTTGTTGCATATTGTGTCTTTTTTAATACTATACTGTAGTAGTTAAATTTAATGATGAACCAAACCATTCGTAGACTGCAGGAATCAGGACCGAGCAGGGCTCTGTTTACACAGGTTTTCTGTGTAATACGTGCGCCTAGCTTGGTCTAGCCTGCCCTATGGTGAATTTATGGCACTGATTTTTTGGAAAACTGTATGCCTGGTGTCTCTCAACCCCTATAAAACGCCCATTTATTTCCTGTTCTAATTTCAGGTAGTCATCGTCAAACTGAAAATTGACAAAGATCGTAAAAAGATCATTGACCGCAGAGCCAAGGGACGTTTGGCTGCCTTGGGCAAGGACAAAGGAAAATATACAGAGGAATCTGCTGCTGGTGCGGTTGAAACTTCTTAAGTGTATAGTGTATTTTATATTTAATAAATAAGACAAAAGATATATTTGTGTATTGTTATTGCTTCCTAAGGTACATAGGTAGGTTACTCTGTCTCCGTCAGGTGTATAAATAGCTGCTTTCTTTAATTGGCTAGTTTGAATTAAGATATCTACTCACTATCCAATAGGATCATATTCATTTTGATCAAAAGGACAGTCACTGAATTAAATCAAGTTGTTAGTTGAGGATCAATGCTTTTACAGTGGAGGGTGAGGGGCTTATGGATCCTTGAACATGGTTTAATAAGAGTGGGAAGGAATTAGTCAATGTGTTATGGCTCCAAATGGGCTTTGATTCCAGGATCATGGTTGCAAGAAAGTGACTTGTGTGGCACAGGACTTGAAGTTAAATATTTCTAAAATTTGGGTTAGCGTGTGTGAAAATAAATGGTCCAAACGTCTACGAAAGTAGATTCATAACAAAATACAAATTAATCTGTTTACTATATTTTAGTATTATTACATCCTTCACCCTTAACATAGATTATATATTTGTAATAAATGATAAAAAGCTGGGGGATACATTTTTAAATAATCTGCTTTACTCCATGTATATGTTTTAATACGTTGATTAAATGCCTCATCATTAGGGAAAACTACATGATTACTAGTTATAACAATAGGTGTTCTAAAAATAATTGCATTAACTTGAAATTTAACTTTAGCTGCACAGGAATCACCACCTAAGTTTCAAATGAACCTGGTTCAATATTAGGTTCATTAAAATGACCAATTTGTCCAAAATTCATACAAAAATGCAACATCACATCAACAAAATAGGATTTGCCAGATCCTGGTGGATCTATAATTTGCAATGTATTTAACTTAGGAATTTGTTTATCTAAAAAATTTTATATTAATATTTCATTATTACTAAATTGATAATGTAATAATTCATTTGCAATATTAATACTTTCTTCAAGAGAATAATACATTTCTAAATCACCTCGATGAGCAGCATATAAAGTATTATTTTCTAATGCAATAATATTTAAATCATTTAGGCTTTTAGAAACAATTTCAGTATTAAATAAGTCCATTGCAGTTGTGATAGACGTACAAGATTTTGGTAAATATTTAAATTCACTATAGACGACACATAAACGTGTTTGAATTATATTTAATATGGGTGAACACGAACACTTGAAAAGTTTTTCTTCAAGATTTCTTTTTTTAGATCTTTTATTTGTTTTATTCGATTCGTCGCCTCGCGCACTACATTCAGCACTTGTAGATATAGAGGGTCCAGTGAACTCATGGTTAGAAAAACTCAAAATAAAATGCTTGAAATTTTTTTTTTAAATAGTGTTTTTGTTATTTTCATCTTAATAATCTGATATTTCTTGTTCAGCGCTTATGCTTTATATGTCCTTTTTGTTGCACCTGAAACATAAGTTGATTACTTTCGGAGCGCCAAGTTCAAGGCTTGTTTTACAAGTTCTATTTTTCCTCAATATTTTCGCGACGTTAGTAGTGCCAACTACCGCTCACAGCAATAATGTAGCCTCTGTCTTGTTATTCATTCAGGTTACGCAAACTAAACTAATTTACTCTCATTTTAAAATCAACAAATTACAGGGAAACCGAAAACAAATTAAAAATTAATGTTGTTTACATAATTTTAACCTAACCTCAATAATTCTTCCTTTGCTTAAGGAATTTGATGGCTTCTGCTGCATAAGCGCTATTTGCCAACCCATTACAAGGTGTCATCACCAACACACTCTATAGTCCTATTAGAGAATCGACTCTTCACTATTGTGTTGTGCCCTACCAACCTTCCGAATTCTTCTCAACGGAGCGTTTTTACCCGTGAATGTACTAAAGTGCAATACATTGTGTCCAAACTACATACAACTGTACTATTTTTAGTATAACCATTGGCTTTTATAAACAATGGTATAACCTTGTAATTAAATAGGTTTATAATTGCAAAATGAGCGGGTGGGAAGATAAAACTAGCATGTCTATTTAATTTTTAATATATTGTAACGAGCAAATTTTATAGGCGACGTAACTTTGGAATAGTCGAGGACGTGACAACACTGCAGGGCGAGTGGCGCGACGGCAGGGAAGTCATTAGGTGTTTTTCTTTCACCTACACCAACTGCACTTGGTGTACGTCAGTGTAGCTCCACCATATAATCGTGCAGCAGCGAAAGAAAAAGCCATCTCACCGTTGTGATCGTAAAGTATTATTGCATTTTTCATGATTTTCTTACAAAATTGTCTTGGGCCTTGGGCAGCAACAGCTTAACAAAATTGTAGGTTAAATTTTGATTTGTTTACTATTTTTCCGCCAGTTCGCCATTGTCCCACCATCCTGCACCAACTTACACCAACAAAATAGTCGGTGGAGAAAGTGCTGCACTAAATGGCACTCAGTGCAAGTGCACCGGAGAAAAAGGGTTGGTGCAAAAGGTGTACTTAGTGCAGGTGAAAGAAAAACACCTATAAGGTGATGGATGACTATACTGGTTTTAAGGTGTAAGGTAAAAATATGAGCAGCGGTAATTATATTGTCGAAATAAAACGTGCTAGTAAAAATAGTTGTTTACAGATCAGAAGTCGGGATAACCTACGGATTGTGTTATTTGTTGTGAAAGACGCGATTCTCGGCGAGTTGAATCACTTTGGAGTTTTCTATGTGTGTGGCGGCGTCACAAAAACTAACAATTGGCGGGCGTTTTTTGCTATCCTTGACAAATTTTTAAAAAAGTTACGATAAGTGCGTGTGCCGATTATTATTGTAAGAATTGTGGCGTGTTTTAACTGTGTTTATTAGTGTGTAAATAGGTTATTCTAGTGATTGCCTATGGAGGAAGGCAGAAGTGACGAGTTAGAGCTAGATTACGAGCTTGAATTGAGCGAGGGTGACCACGGCGTAGGCGAATCGACGATGGAAGACGAAGCAATATTCATTGTGCAGAAGCTATTGAAAGGCGGTTTGGCAGCTACTATCCAGCAGATTGTGGCGGCCGAAAGGGCAAAGGCGACAAAGCAAAAGACGACCGTTGGTACTGGCGGTACCAACGGCAACAGGAAATGCGAAAAATCAGATGACAGCGTTCCTCAGGCGGTAGTAGAACATGCTTGTAGCGAAAGGGCGGACTTTGCTTGCAGTTCGGGCTGTATATGGGGTCAGGGGCAAGAGCACGCGACGACATTATTGACCCTTTCGATCCTGACAGCCAGGACTGTAACGTAGTCAGGTGGTTTAGCAAAATTGATCAGTTGGGCGATATTCGTGACTGGTCGAACTATGAGAGAACGTATTTTATGCAGGCGAAATTCCAAGAGGCAGCAAGGGGCTGGTTTAATCGGCTCGATCAGTATGCCCTCTCATGGGAAAACTGGAAGGCGGTTCTTAGGAAGGCGTTACCTAGGGTGCATAATTTTGCTCAGTTGCTCAAGGAAATGATGGCGAGGGCTAAATTGGACGGCGAAACCATGACCCGTCATTATCATGATAGAATGACGTTGATAGAAAGGTGTGAACTTTCAGGCACTATAGGTGAATGCGAGGGCATTTAGTCGCTCCTCCCCTTGCGACTTGTATACTGGCTTTCTTTCCTCTTTTGACAGGTATCGGCGTCCATAAATCGGTATTGTGGAATTGAAGGGGCGAAGAAGTCGAGAATCATACACTGGCGAAGGCGCCGAAGACTTTCCGGTCTTCTGAGGCGATTCCCAAATTGAGAGAGGCGATTGGCGAATTTGGGTAACCAAGGCGTATTATTTCCAACCGCGGTCTGTCGTCTATACGAGCAAGGCGTTTGCTGACTTTTTGGCGAGGAGAGGTGTAAAACACCAAGGGCGAATGGCCAAGTTAAAAGCCGCATGCGAATCTGACTGGCGAGGTGCAAATGGCGAATGCTCCGTTGGCGGAAGGAGAGCCCTACATATGCCGATATAAGGTCCGAACTTCCTTTTAGACAGCAAAAGGCGAATGAAAACCTGAAAAAGGTAAAATAAAAGTGAAATTTGATAAAAGGCGTAAGGTTGCAACCTTAGGTGAAACCATTAAGCTAGGCGATTTGGTATTATGGGGAATGCACAGATCGATAAGATCTGGTTGATTTACTGGCGAGTTAAATTAATTAGGACATTAATTGTTGCAGGATGGCCGAATGTAACGAGCAAATTTTATAGGCGACGTAACTTTGGAATAGGCGAGAACGTGACAGCCCTGCAAGGCGAGTGGCGCGGAGGCAGAGGAGTCATGATGTGATGTAACTATGACTGTACTGGTAGAGGTTTAAGTTAAGGTGTAAGGTGAACACATGAGTGGCGGTAATAATATTGGCGAAATAAAACGCGTAAGTAAAAATAGTTGTTTACAATATAACTTCAATGATGCTAATGTTGCCGAAAAACAAATTATTCACCGCTACTCATTAGTAAAGAAAATCTAACCCATGTTTGTTTATAACAAACGGAATAGTCGAAAGAAAATGCTGTGATTATCAGATCAGCAGGGCAGATATGTCGAAATTCGCTATAATCGTTACCTGCCTACAATCTAATTTCATATCATCAGATGCTGAACTTGCATGTATAATTACCCGATACTAAAGTATTCACTTGGAACACTATAATATTCTTTGACATAGCGTAGAGATATAACGAAAAATGGAAACAAATTTAATTTACTATATCTTTTACTAAATCATCGAAAATATTTACTAGTATAGTGTATTGTAGTATAAAGCTCCAAATATCTACAAGAGTCTAAGTGCACCGATTGCGAAAATTCGCGCATGTGTATCGCTGATTCTTATGAAATGTTGACTATTATCATTGTTTAAGGAGAATTATATAAACAATGTTATTATTTCACTTCGCGCATGGCCTTCCGCTCGCTTCGGGGGCGCAATCAACAAAAACTAACCCAAAGCATGCGAAAAATGAAGAAAGAAACGGGGGGAGTCTGGAAAGTCGTGCCGGCTGGAAGGTGTATGGGGTGGGTCGCGTAGTGGAAGGTGATTACTACTAGGACTCTAGGGTTTATTTCCGTACCCGACAGCGTGGCCTGTGGGCGGTATATGCTGCGGGGAGTTGTAGTCTCTGAGAGAAAGTGGTTATACCTACAGTGTGCGAAGCCTCCTTGCTCAGTCGTGCAATTCATTAGCTTATATTTGTCCGGGGAATCACCAGGGGCACAGGTCCGTCATACTGAAGGTTTTCCACTGAATCCAAGGCCCCTCAAACTGGAAGATCGTGTAACACAAGCAGAAGGGTAGCCCTGCCTCTGTCTAAGCGCCGGAAGAGTGGTGTGCCGGCAATTCCGTCGTAGCAATGGCATAAATCAAGGAACAACAAAACTTTTTACAAACATTACTTGGCTGACGGGAACCCGGTCCGCGATATTTCAGTTCGTAGTGCACTTGTGAATAAATGCGATTTAAAGACCTGCAATTGGCAAGTATATGGCCCTTCGCTCGCTCCGGGGCTCAAGAAAAGGAAACTAACCAAGTGCTAACCCAAGAAAAACCCAAAAATCAAGAAAAAACTGTTTACTTAAAAAAAACTAAAACCGACGGGATTTGAACCTGGGACGCCGAAGTGAAGGCCAACCATGCAGACCCCTAGACCATCTGCTGACTTGCAAACAACTGGTTGCATCGCGAAGACATGCGTCACCTCACCTAGCTAGTCAATCACGCGCCTCTCATTCACAACTGCACTATGAACTGAAATCTCGCACCCGGTCCGCCACCTAGAATTGTGTCCGCTGGAGTGCGTTCAGGAACGGATGGTAATGCGAAGGTACGGTACGGGTAAGGTGATCAAAATGACGTCAATGGGGAGATGTGCCGGTAATCCATTGTATTTATATATGAACGCCTTTCACCATTTGTCATACTCACCATCTTTTTTTTTGTAAATAAATTTGGCCACCTTCCATTACGGGCTTGCCTTTTTCATCCGGGAGACACTGAAGACAGGCAAACTCATTCACATTAATATCCATTTTTTTGGCAAAAGTTCATAATTACAAAGAATAGACATACAAATATGAGGCCCAAACACCAAAAGGTATAATTTTCATCTGTTTCCCAAAGTTTACTGACAAGACAAACTTCACTTTTTCACCGACGCGCATTCTGCATATCTCAAGCAATTATTACCCGCCTAATTTAGTAGGGTCATTTAGGAACACCTTGAGCTATTCCCATTATCATTTCTGAACGGAAATATATGACATTAGTTTTACTCGTTCGGTTTCTGAACGAATCAATACACGAGGTACCATAGATCAGTGGCGGCTCGCGGCTTTGAAAAGTAGGGAAGAGCTACCGACATCGAAAGGGGTCCACGCCCAAACTGCCAAAATTTGTTAATAATTATTACCGGTATTTTTTAGGTAAATCATCAAAAAATAAAATATATTCATATTGTATTAGCAACAAATCATTGTGTTGCTAATACAAATGTCTACGGAAAACACACTAAAACTAGAATATATAGAAAATATCTCTTGTGTGATACTATAATGGATCAACCGTTGAATGTAAATAAAAAATAATTCCAAAAATTCACGGCGGAATGTCCCCTAATAAACTCGCAATAAACGAAACAACGTGCTTTCGCGTTGATCTGAGAATGGAAGTGCTACACCCCAGCTCTTCCAATCATTGCAAACCAAACAAATGTACGACCATTACGACGTCATCGTTGTCATGGCAACCAACTAGTTGCGCTTATACTTTTGATGACTTGACGGCTCTCGAGCGATGTCTCTTCCGTAAAGGTAAAGGTCTACACAAATGATAATGAGATTGTCACTGCTATCGGCGCGTACGCGAACAGAACTAGACATTTTCATGTGGGTTCACCTCTGTTCTATTCGAGTTATTCGACAGTGGAGAAAACGGGCAATGTGCAGGTGGCAAGATTCTTGTTCTTGTTTTATGACGCTTTGATTTTAATATTTGAAAATAATTGAATTATTAGTTATTAGAGGGGTAACGGGACACAGATTATTTCTAAACTAAGAAAATTTTATCATTGAATCTTAAAATATATTATTTTACTGATGAATGAATTAATTGTATTTTTTTAAATTAAATTTTCTTGGGGAAGTGGCACTTCCCCTACTTCCACCGAATAGCCGCCACTGCCATAGATATGGAGTACAGGCGAGGATTGCTTGTCCAACCAAATGGCAATCATAGAATATATACTAGGAATGTTCTACGGTATCGATATATCCGCCTTCAAATTTTATTTTGGCGGTTATTCGTATTTCCTTATACATAGAAACCACGTTTAGAAGTACGGATCAGAAAGACAAAAGCATGTTTTTATACATCCTGCACAGTGTACACAGTTTTACTAACATTTGTTGCTCGAATTATAATTTGATTTAGCATAATTAGTTTTACAATTATTTCTAACGAAATGAGGTTCAAAGGCTGTAATTAATATACTTTTTTTATGAGACCACAGCTTAAGACTTAACCTTAGATGAAGTAAGGAACAGTAACGCTGCAGACTTTTGGAGGCATTTTTTCATTGAGAAGTTTCAAAGTCTGTTTTGCAGAAGTTTCTGCAATGACGTCTTTATTAGTGATAATTTTTCTCTCTCTCTGGAAAATTTCGGAAGATGAAAATTTGTCCCAGATTATTCGGTTTTGAAGCAATAAAATATTATGTGACATGTGGGGTCAATACCATTCAACTAGCTAGACAGTGGCGTAGACAGGATTTTTTCTCAGGGGGGGGGGGGGGGGGGGGGCGAATTGTAGACAAGGCCGCAGAGGTACCCGGTGCCCCCTGGCCCCTCTGTCTACGCCCATGGCTGCTCCGAAAGGTTGCCTAAAAACGTATCAAATTCCAAATTTCCACATGCCGGCTCAGTTTCATTTACCGCCTAGGAAAAAGTGTGCTGAAAGCATCTAAAGAAGTTTTCACTTAAAAAATCACAGTCCAGTAATGAACTCTGCAATATTATTTGCACAGTTTTGTTTCTATTGTAAGGACGTAAGCGTTTGTTTATGAGAAATGACCCCATGGTCAGAAATATTTATCCCCGTACGATAACGCAAAGAGAATAAGATAACCGCAAATCAAGTTTTGGAGGTTTTGTAATATTTTTAAGATAACAATCCATTACGGAATTGCCATTTATCAGTTGCCTTGACAGGTCAAAAATCGAAACGGGTACGGTAGATACTAATATAATGTTTCATTTTTGTGAGAGACCTCGTAGTGTGCGGACCATGGCTACTATCGCTAAACAGGTACCTACCTACTTTTACCTTTATTCCTTTTGTTGTTTAGGTATAGGTTTCAGGTATATTTTATAATATAAGCAAATGGATTGGGTGGCATTGCAAATAAATGCATTCGTTCCTAAATATCTGCATGTTATATTATAGCATAGAAGGTTAAATTTAATTGCTTATACATTATAAACTGGTTGTAAACCTGATATACATATGAAACTATAGATATTATAGTGCGTTATTATTTAAAGAATATTTCTTTGATTTTAAATAATTCATCAGTGCTTAATCAGTAAATTTCTCCATAACTTGCATCGGGTTTAAAGTCTGTAGGAGTAAACTTACCTCAAGCCCAATTCAATATGCGGTACGTACGCGAACTATGGGACCAGTACCTACTTTTTACATGTTGTAGTTTATCGTTATCGCCACAAGTGCAGGGCTCCATTTAATTCTTCCAAACGCATTTTATTTATGTAAAATTCATTGTTGTTTTTGAAATATGGAAAATTTTAAAAAAATTAGATAAAAACAGATAAATCAAAAATAAAGTAGATAGAAGACGGAAAAGAAAACGGTCATATTCAATATCTTAGGACTAAATTTTGTATGGAGGAGAAATAATAAAGCGAAAATTTATTGTGTCATATCTTTGCAAATAAGAAAAGCAACATAAAGATAAAATTCGTCCACCTGAAACAAGTGACATTCGGGCATCCAAATGCGCATTTACCGACGATACCTTCACTAAAAGGAAGGTTATTATACTATGGGCCATATGGCTTAACATTATTTGTTGAACGTAAACATGACTAAATTTCTAAAAAAATGTAAGTTAAAATAAATATCAACAGAAAATAAATTCCGAGAAGCCAACAAAATGCTCTTTCCTGTCGATATTTTTAATATTTCATTCTAATTATATATCGTCTGCATTGATAATTAGAATTAATGTTTTATGCTGTTTACGTCTAACGACTTTTCCGGATTTCCGCATTGAAACTATAATATCTTACGCATTGCGTTTTCAAGTTTTCCTTGATATTTAACGTTTTAATTTCCGCTTTATTTGATATGTATATAATTTTTATATGTGAAGGCGGTTTAAAAATCAAATTAAATAAGAGATCTCTGTTGGAGGCCCTTTTTTAGATGCCAGCCAGCATAGTGGAAATATGTACTAACTAACAAACCGTAGTTTTACGAAATTGCAAAAAAACATGGGCTAATGAAATAAATTATCTTACATTTTCAATGATTTTCCCAATAAATTCGAAACTTTTCCAGCGGTTGGCACCACTGTATCCATAAAAAGAATTACTTAATCAGTTAAAACAAACCTCCTGAAATCTCTATATATTTTAAAAGGAACCGTTCTTAAATAATATTTTGTAATTAATAATTTTAATAAGTGCTGTAAACAACATATTATCATATGTTGTTTACGTACGTTCTGCAACTTTTATGTTCGTCACGTCAGCTTTGTTTGATATTTTTGATAATTTATATTTTTCCTTCTTTATCCTTCTTTATCTATCTTATTTTGTTTACGTTTAGCAACATTTATGCTCGCCACGTCAGCTTCTCTTTATAATATTTTTGATAGGTTCAATTCGTCCTGATTTACTTATCTTATGTTGATTACGTTCGGCAACTGTAATGTTCGTCGCGTCAGCTTTTCTTTGATACTCTTAACCATTTAAATTTTTCCTTATTTATTTGCCTTATGTTGTTTACGTTCGGCAACTTTTATGTTAGTCACGTCAGCTTTTCCTTCACTTTTTTGAATTTCGATAACTTCAGTTGTTCCTTATTTATTTATCTTATGTTGCTTACGTTCGGCAACTCTTATGCTCGTCACGTCAGTTCTTCTTTGATACTCTTGATCATTTCATTTTTTTTCTTATTTATTTGTCTTATGTTGTTTACGTTCAGCAACATTTATGTTCGTCACGTCAGCTTTTCTAATATTCTTGATAATTTCAATTCGTCCTTATTTATTTATCTTATGTTGTTTATGTTTCGGCAACTTTTGTGTTCGTCACGTCAGGTTTTCTTTAATATTTTTGATAATTTCAATTTGTCCTTATTTATTTACCTTATGTTGTTTACGTTCGGCAACTTTTATGTTCGTCAGGTCAGCTTTTCACTGATATTTTTGATGATTTCAATGTTTCCTTATCTTATGTTGTTTACGTTCGGCAACTTTTATGTTCTTCACGTCAGCTTTTCATTGATATTTTTGATCATTTCAATTATTCCTTACTTATTTATCTTATGTTGTTTACGTTCGGCAACTTTTATGTTCGTCACGTCAACTTTTCATTAATATTTTTGAACATTTCAATTTTTCCTTATTTATTTATCTTATGTTGTTTACGTTCAGCGACATTTATGTTCGTCACGTCAGCTTTTCTTTAATATTTTTAATAGTTTCAATTCGTCCTTATTTATTTATCTTATGTTGTTTAAGTTCGGCAATTTTTGTGTTCGTCACGTCAGCTTTTCTTTGTTATTTTTAATTATGTCAATTTTTTCTTACTTATTTATCATATTTTGTTCACGTTCGGCAACTTTATGTTCGTCACTTCAGCTTTTCTTTGATATTTTTGATCATTTAAATGTTTCCTTATTTATTTGTCTTATGTTGTTTACGTTCAGCAACATTTATGTTCCTCACGTCAGCTTATTTTTTAATTTTTTTTATAATATCAATTGGTCCTTATTTATTTATCTTATGTTGTTTACGTTCGGCAACTTTTGTGTTCGTCACGTCAGCTTGTCATTGATATCTTTGATAAT
>MU186268.1:0-50333 GCA_016904865.1 Pissodes strobi | reverse complement strand
TCATGTTTATAAATCGGCCTTTCTTCAGGAGGCGATAACTAGAGGAACATATTTCGACTTTTGCGCATTTGCTCAATTAAAATTATTACTTCACGCATAGCCCTCCGCTCGCTTCGCTCGCTCCGGGGCGCAAACGAACAAAACTAACCAAAACCAGCCCAATTCTAACCCAAATAAAAAAAAACAAATACCTTTAAAAAAAATTGAGCACATGCGCAGAAGACGAAATATATTCCTCTAGCTATCGCCTTCTGATACTACCTGGTAAATACGCCAAAATTCGTCCTTAGACCATGAGTAATAATGCAGCGGATAGACGACTATGCGAAAAATGACTGCATTCTTCACTGAAAGAGCCACAGCGTCCTTTACAGAAAAGAGCTAACAATCCATCACCTCTCCATATCGCCAACATTTTGTATACACCCCTTCGAAATACAAAGTATCAAATATATAATTAAATTCTTGTGAATTAAGCACAAATCGCCGATATAAAAATAGTCATTAGAGTCTACCTATATCTAATATTCTTCAGTAACTTATTCATTTTCTTTTATTCCAGACTGTGGTATGAGATTTCCCCGATCCACTATCCACCCTGAGTGGACTGCCTTCTAAGCTAAAACCACCGACCTCCATTATATGGATAAGCACAACGCGCTCCAAATCATACCAATTCATGCGCCTTCAGATGTAAAGAAAATAAGCTATTTCTGAGACTGCGCAGTTTCAATTAGCAGGTTATCGATCGATTCCACGTGCTTCATCAACGCACGGCCGTGAATAAGCGACAGGTCCGGATTTTAAGAATTTGTAATAGTTATTTGTGTATTTAGAGCGCAAAGCGGATTCCGCTTACAATATTGGAAAAAAATATTAAAGCTACCCCCACGGATCATTTCTATATTATTGAACCACTATAAGTAGTCTGTAAATGAATTTTTAAAATAGCAGAAACAAGTATGGGGAACCCATTTAAGGATCTGAAAAAAACTATTTAGAGCATCAAAGCTCAACAAAGTAAATTAAAATCCATCCTACCTATAAGAAGACTCTTTTAATACAAAATGATGAAACTGAATAAACTCACTGACCTATTTATGCATCGTGATTTATGCTAAAGGTCAGTAAATAAACCCCTTCTAAGGTTATTCCCATATTTTGTATGTTATGCTGCAGTTATCCTTAAAAGAAAATTATACTTACTTAAAATAAGAAATCCCTGGTATTATACCCTTATTTTGGCAACACCAAATCAAACACCGTTGAGTATTTTTTTTGACCTTAGCAGTTGACGCCATTGTCTTTTAAGGTCTTTTTTCTACGACTGCCCTGAAAATAGACAAAAACGCACTAACAACTGCTCTTGAAAACTGGAAATTTCAAACATCGTGTGAAAAGTATACTTTGCACACGGCGTGTGCAAAGTATACACGCTTATTCGAGTATTTAAAGGGCATCGTCTCCGTTTTAGAGCTTCGCCTTCAGACGTCCCATTCCCAGATCTCTAAAAAAGGGGGCCCATTTTTAGGGCTTCACCCCCCCCCCCCAGGAGCCCCTTTTTGCAAAACTGTAGAAAATGGGACTCTCATACCAGGGGCCCCCTTTTAAGGCTTGGGGCCCAATTTGAGGGCTTCGCTCCCGGGGGGCCCATTCCTAAATGTGTACAAAATTGGACTCCCGTACCATAGGCCACATTCTAGGGTTTCGCCCCTGGGGCCTCATTTTATAGGGCTTCGCCCCCGGGCTCCTTTTTCAAAATATTTGGAAAATAGGGACGCCACACTGGTGGCCCCATTTTAGGACTGTGCCCCTAGTTATAGTTTAGCGAGAATTTCTTACTCACGTAGCTTCTTTCATTAGGAATAACATTTTCTGATAAATCAATAATACATAAGTTTCCCATATAACATGTCATTTTCTACCACACTCCCAGTGGGGCACCCTCTATGTAGCAGTCGTAGAAAAAGTATAGTGGGCTACACGTGCTGAAAAGACTTTTCACACTCATGAGACTTTATGACACTCGCCTACGGCTCGTGTCACCAAACTGTCATTCGTGTGAAAAGTCTTATTTTCAGCACTTGTTGCACAATATACTATTGTCTTTAAATCCTAACGTCTACACCAACTTATACACTAATAACGAACTATTATAATAATAAACTAAACTGGATATCCAAAAGTAAATTAGTTATTATAATATAAACTAATTCAATAACTGAATGAAACAAAACGGCAAAACTCGAAACCCAAAACGGCAAACACAGAAAAATGAATTATTTTCAAGTGCAAGCAACAAGCAAGGTCAGAGAAATTTGATAATATTAATATTATTGATTACCGAACTGTAAAAGCTTTAACAGCTGATTTCGTTCTGTCGCTTCTCGGTGTTTGTGCGCATGAGTAAAACTATCCTATTTCAAGTTCTGTCCGACGCAGAACCCGGTTTTTTCCCCCATGATTGGTACGATTTTTCGACGCACACAGGCGGCTTGCGCTTATCCATATAATGGAGGTCGGTGGCTAAAACTCATTGCAAATTGCACCCAAATGATATCGACTACCGCCCACGAAAATATCGATACATCATATATCGATCATATCGCGACAACTTTACTTGAGGCATCTGAACTACTAACCATAAATTGCTTTGAGCTTTGACTCTTTGACAGTTGATTTAAAGCGGAAGCGGCATCAGCTGATATCTGTTTTTCTATATCTTTATTTATATTATATTTTCTTATTTCCCTTTTCCTCTTAGGATTTTCTAAGGTAAAACCATAGATGGGTAAAACTTTTTGAAGTAATTCGATTTTTGATGTTTGATGATAACCAAAGTTTTGATGTAAGTTGCTTTGTTTGCAGCTGAAAGTTTGCCATGTCTAAATTAGCAACTTTGCGTGGTATAATCCAGGAACTTCGATATGCACTTCCGAATACTAGTCTAAAAGACAGCCTTGCTTACCAATACATTCTCAAACAGTACAGAAAATATAACACCACGGACCAGCAGCTGTGTAAAGCTCAGTAAGTATTATTTTGGCCATTACAAAACAACTCGATTATGTTTAGACAATGTGTTTCTATGGTTTATTCTTTAGTTTAAACATATTTCAATATTTAAAGTTCTTCATCACTGTCTGGTAAGAATTAGAACCCAGTGAAGAACCTACACTCATTGACAATATTATTCCTATATCTAAACATTGGCCAATGTAAATTATGTTCAAATCCACCAAATTGGAAGAAGACCATCCAAGCAACTGCTCAGTTTTATGCTCGATTGGGAAATACCAAGAACACTTAAAAACATTTTCGAGAGCAAACTATAAAGAGGTAAATGCATGGCTGGCTCAGAAATTTATAGATAATAACCAGCCTACATGCCATGAATTTGAAGAAATAATCACAGACACCATCAAGGCTGATTTTCATATATAGGACTGTGCGCCTACCATGCTGCGGCTGTCGCCGGTATTCTACTTTTTCACAATAGTATTGGACGGCCGCAACACAGTCGTAGCACAGTCCTATATGTGAAAATGTAAATAAGAGCTTCAGTGCGTTTTACATGGAACATACATTTTTTTGATTTACAGTGACAACACGGTAGGCGCACAGTCGGTGTGCAGTCCTATATATGAAAATCAGCCTTTAACCTGCACTTTCCACTTAGACGCTGCAAGGTTAATACAAAAATGCCATGGGTAAACCCTGGAATCTTCAGCGAAATAGACAAGAAAAGGAAGTGTTGGGACAGTTATTGAGGAAACAAGACAGAAGAAAACTATAATTTGTATAGGCAACAGACCAACAAACTGTAAACCAGATAGAATCTTGCAAATTTTAATCCTGACATGTTTATTTAGCTCACAGGCATTGTCCCTGATTTTTAAAAACTGTGCTCGGCTCCAGAGGCCCCCCAACATGAAGATAAGAAGATAATTTGTTCATGTAACTAAATAAAAAGGTCAATAAATAAGTAAAAACACAAAAAAATGTGATAATAAATACACTTTAAATGAATAGGTACTTAAGCGCTATTGATAGATTATTTTATGTTAACATATAACTATTAAAGTATAAATTAAAATTTTGTGACACACAAATAAAAAATTTTTGCCAAAAATCGCTCTCCTTTGAAGAGCAACAGTCCTCGTGGCTGAGTCTGCCCTTCCCTAACTCATCAGACACTCAATATCTGTCTGCCACTTGTGAGAAGTACTTTGGTAAAAAAGTAACTGATTTATGTGGGTTGAAAGATTTCAGTCACTTGCTGTCTGAGAATGGCTTATTCCCTTAAGACTTTTCGTCGCTTACTTAAGAAAATCCTTCTGAGTTTAGCATGTTATGGTATGGAGAAATTTTACCGGGATTTTTAGTACCATTTTTATGCTGTATTCATATAACTTTTACTCTCGTGGCAACTTGTTTGTCGGACATTTTATTGCCTTACCAGATTTACATATTATTTTTTATCTGTGTTTTTGAGTTATTAACTTCATGTTTAGTTTTATTTTGAATAATTTTTTGAATTGAATTGAATTGAGTGGAGACAATATAAAAACAATTATTACAGAGAAGAAATGAATTTCATCGCTAAAAGCTATTTGTGCTATTTGAAGAGCTCCCGATTATCTCAAGAAATCCACGAGGAATTCCATGGAAAAGGCGAGAGGTCTGTGGAAGACACTGCTCGAATGGTGGGATTTAAGCTTCCCCACGATCCCAAGTAGGCTCGTTTAAGTTTTATCTGTAGTTAGTAAAATTAATTTGTAAATATATGTAATATAGTACCTAGTAGTAAGGTAATTGTTGAAATTTCTGTCAACATTTGATGACAAAAAAAAAACCATAAAACTCAGATTAGTTTCATGTATAAAAATCGATAAATGTGTGCCTCCGATTTCTAAAAGTTTGCTTTGTGTAGACAAATCTTGATGATCTAATTTTAAATGTGCCAAAGAATAATGCTGATATGAAAAGCGCTGCTTCACCTATGAACATGTTAATCAACTCTATTGATTTTAAGGTACAAGTGGATCATCAGATAATTTTAAAGTTTTTCAACTATAATAATTGAACCTAATATGGGTGATGTATTGACTTAAATTGAATTTTAATGAAGGCACACTAGTTTTGGGTATAAAAGTAGATTTGTATTAATCTACTCAGTAACGCAATATGTATAAATCGGTTTTAAAAAGAATATTCAGGGTCAATATCAGTCAAAATAGATGTAGTTCAGTTGGGTTAAAAATATTGTACATATCTTAATATGATTTTACTTGATTAATAATCTGAGGATGTTTTGAAATTCCTCAACTTAATTAGGTATTTAAATTAATGACGGGTCAAAGGGGTTTGATTAAGTAACTAAAACAATTTTATAAACGATTTATTTAAAAAAAAATGTCCTTATCAAATCTT
Source organism: Pissodes strobi (assembly GCA_016904865.1). NCBI lineage: Eukaryota > Metazoa > Arthropoda > Insecta > Coleoptera > Curculionidae > Pissodes > Pissodes strobi. The sequence continues at coordinate 44,900 of MU186268.1, read as the reverse complement.
ACAAAATAAATCACCTATCTAATAATTGCATGGTTTGTGGAAAGTGTGAAAGTGAAAAAAATTCGTAATAGATAATACATTGTTTTGTATAACAAATTGTCGTAGGTGTCGCTGTATGTCTTATTTTTTTGTACATATCACATATTAAATAATTCATGTCTCTCTTTTGTATATTCTAGGGTTTGTACTTTGCTTATATGACTCCTATTGCACACCTATAATATCTTAACATAGCCGTTAATTTCGAGTCGGTTTTTTACTGGCTAAATTGCTTTTGAATTATCTTTGCTATTGTCGTCAATTGAATGTTGCTGGTGCCTTCATATATGCTTCCAATTTTGCAGTCCCTAAAATAACGATTAGATTTATAAGTAAAAAAATGCATGTCATAATATTTAAAAAAAATACCAGTGAGTTGTTACAGCATACTCTTCAAACAACATCTTTTACTGTAGATGGTGTTAATTCCAGAAATGAAGGTTACCTGTAGAATTTTTCCTGTGGGAAATCCTTTGTGAATCCTACTCCGCCCAGCCAATCGATGCATTTAATCGTTGTTTGCTGAGCCACTTCGGAAGCGAAATATTTGGCCATCGAGGCTTCTTTGATGTAGGGTACACCCTGTTCCAAGAGTCTCGCCGCATTATACGTCAGCAGCCTCGCGCCTTCTATTTGAGTGGCAACCTGGGCTATTTGGTGTTGCATTCCCTAAAAAATAAAGTCACAGTCAAGGGAAAATTCAAAACAAGAATATTTTGGTTAAGAAACTTGAGATCGTGGTTCGGATCAGGCAAACAACAAGCGCGCTCCTCAAAGTGCTAAGTTAATATGTCGATGGGACGATTTTCGGTTCGATCAGGTTGTATTTCGTAAAGCTGCTTGTCTTAATGACGAATGGAGCCGGGCCATAAGGGCAAAAAAGAGTTCAAGGTATTGGGAAGTATTCGGTCCATAATTCTAAAGATATCGGAAGTTTTTCATGCTAAGCTCATTTGGGCTGCTCTAAGATAAGTCCCACTTTGTAACTGTTCTAAAATCGATACAAATTTCCATCGAATGTATTCATTAGTTTAATACGTGGTTATTAAGTTAATAGTTTAGGAGAAAATGCTATACATTGGTCGACCAAAAACTTTCCCAAATATCGAGTGTTAAAGGCGAGGTCAACGTGTTAATAATTATTATTATTATGTATTTCGAGACTTGATTTAATTACATTTTTATATACGAAGTATAAACAATGTTTCGTGAATTGGTAGAGAGATGAGCATATTTATAGCCGCTTTGATAAGTTTGATTTTTTTTTTGGAGGAAAAACTTGCGAATTTTCCATTGTTATCTGACCTAGATAACAGTGGACCACATTGAACAGGCAATCCATTATTCTGTAGAAGAGTGTATACCTATTAAATCCCAACGGATCAATCATGATAAGCCAGGGATAAATCAGAAAATTTTCAGTGAAAAAGATAAAAAGCGTAAACTCTGGCATGAATACAAAGTGAAACCAGGAGAAGAAACTTAAAACTCCAATTATGGAATCTAGAAAGAAGTATGAGGATAATATAGTGGACAGTGACGAAAAACAATTTTATTCACACATAAAAAGATCGTTAAACAGCAACATATCAGAACTGGTACTTAAAGATGCACACACAGGCCGGGTAGTTCTTGATTCTCAACAGACAGCCGACTTATTTGCAGAACGATTCCAGGACGTTTATACTCACGAAAATAAGACCACTATGCAGCAGCTGACAAGAACAATTCCCTCACTAGAAGGAATTGAAATTACAATAGAAACAATACTCGAGGCTATCTCGACACTTAAGAAAGACAGCAGTCCAGGGCCAGACAACATCTCAGCTCTATTGCTGATCAATTGCAAAGAAGTACTGGCTCCATATTTAGCGGTAGCTTTGCAGCATCTCTTGGATGAGTCCAGGATTCCGGAGAAATGGTCATCAGCGATAGTTATACCATTGGTTAAGAAGGGTGACAAGTATGAACCATTAAATCATAGGCCAATTAGTCTAACATGTCACATGTGCAAAATACTGGAAAAAGTCATTAAAAGTCCGATGGTTCTGTTGGAGTGTGGTGTTATTCCGAGAGAGCAGCATGGTTTTCTGCCACAAAGATCAAAACATCGAATTTGATTATGTGTGTTGATGGCTGGACATAGGAACTAGATGAAGGGCGTCCTGTGGATATCTTATATTTGGACTCCAAGAAAGCCTTCGACAAAGTTCCAATAGAAAGATTTCTTCTTTCTGGGACATTATGGCATAAGGAAGGGGATATCTCTTGTCCTAGATAGAAATATTTTTAAAAAACAGTGCAAATCAATGCAGGTGTATTGTGGGGTAGTGCAGGGGTCTGTACTAGGGCCTCTGCTTTTTATCACATATATCAGCCTATTTGCAGATGACACAAAGATATTCAGTAATCCCAATATCCAGTATAACGACTTTCTTCGGGATATCCAGGATCTAGAGGACTGGACTGACCGGTGGCAGCTAAATTTAAATGAAGACAAATGTACTATTCTTCACCTAGGAAATAATCCACGCCACGAATACGATCTCAACGAGAAGCCAGCTTAAACCAGTATCTGACCAAAAAGATCTTGGTGTAATTATCTCCAGCAACCAACCTCAAATGGGAGATACACATTTCCAGTATAGTTAAAAGGGCGAATCCATTGATATATCTTTGGCAGAGGGCTTTTTCCACGAGAACACCACAATTCATAAAAAAGCTCCATACAACATTAATAAGATCTAAATTGGAGTATGCGCACAGTGTGTGGAATCCATACTATGTTAAGGAAATTGAACAATTAGAGAAGGTTCAAAGAAGGGTAACAAAAATATACGCCAAATGGCGATGCCACTGTTAACTCTTTCCGCTCTGGCTGAGAAGATAAACGTCTCCTTTTCTTCTGGTTTTTTTCCACACTCGCTCAAGGACGCCTTGATTGTCCCATTGTTCAAGGGCAGGGACCATGAAAGTCCTTCAGACTTTAGACCTATAGTTCTGCTCCCCACTCTTGGTAAATTGGTGGAGAGATTGGTAAAAACTCAAATAATGGACTTTCTAAAAAGGCATAATATTCTAAATATTCAACAATTTGGCTACCAGGCCGAAGTGGGAACCACTGATGCTGTATTTAATTTTCTAGACTGTTTTTATATGCAGTTGAATTGCGGAGAGTGTCTGTGGCTTATACAAAGCCTTTGATTGTGTGAATCACAGAATACTGCTTCAGAAACTTGAAATCTATGGTTTCAGAGGAGTTGCACTTAACTGGTTCCGCTCATACCTACGCTACGCTGAGTCTAGTCGACTACAAATTGATGTGGGTGTGCCGCAGGGTTCCGTCCTTGGACCAATCTTGATCCTTATATGCTAACGATCTTCCGCAGATCCCAATTAAGGGCAAATTTAAATTATAGAACTCTTGAGAGAGTGTAATAAGACCGGCAGATTAAAAGCTCTTTCACCTTAGATCCAAAAATGCCCATTGAGGGTAACTCTTTGATGTTGCGTGGAAGATTGTTGTATATATTTTTACCTTCAAAAATAATTGATTTTTTGTTAATGCTGATGTTGGCATAGGTAAATGTAAGTGCAAGTCACTTTGTAGTCGCGTTAGATATCTGGGGTTCTCCATAATTAAATTTTGCCGATTCTTATACAATATGTATATGACCTCTAGTATATAGAGACAAGTTATAGTAAAATCATCTGCTGTATGAAAAGATCCCGGCAAGAGTCGCGAGAATTTGCCTTACAGATGTATCGTAGAGCACGCTTCTGTATAACAAAGAGCAACTGGATGAGATAGTTGCTCGCACTACCCCAGACACAGATCCCATATCGAATACGCGACTCTATGAGTGCGAAATAGACAGTTTTTCCCATCTCAGCTCCAAGTTTCCCACACGCCAACCTAACAGCATAACAGCCGGACGCCACTTTTCTCGCTAGGTTGGTAATATGAGCCGCAAACCTGAGCTCACAGTCGATAGTAATTCCAAGGAACTTAGTGCTCAATCGGCCTTCCCATAACAGTGACATCCCCCACCACCCCCTTAAAGCACAAAGCTTTGTTTTTTTTGAAGTTTAGAGAGAGAAGATTTGAGTCAAACCATTGTTTGACCCTCTCAAGATCTGTTGATATTGATGCGAGCAGTGGATCTATCTGAGCCATGCCAGAGGATTGTTGTATCATTGGCAAACAGAGTCAACTTTCCCCGTATATCAAGATTTGCCAGATCATTGATATAGAGGAGGAAAAGTATTGGACCCAGGACAGAACCCTGAAGCACCCCCCATGACAAGCACCCGCACTCGGAATGGTTGGAGCCCACAAAAACATGCTGGCGACGGTCTTTTAGATAAGAGGAGAACCATGATAGTGCCACACCTCTGATACCGTAGTGCTGAAGCTGCCGAAGCAGAATCTCAGGACTAACACAGTCAAAAGCTTTAGTTAAGTCACAGAAAACCGCAGCGGAAGCTCTACCCCCATTTATTTGCTAATAAAGCTTATGGAGGAAGTTTTAGATAGCATCATTCTTGTATAAGTTCTCCCGGAACCCAAACTGAGTGCTGTTAAGAATATTATTCAATTTTAAGTAGGACATTATACAATACTTTTCGAGAGGGTGGACTGCAAGGAAATTGGCCTAAAATTTGAGGGATCATGAAGATCTCCATCCTTATGGACAGGGATAACCTTTGCGGATTTCAGACATGGTGTGCATGGAATGTGCCCTTGGTCCATGAGGAGTTTATTGCCTCAACCAGTACCTCCAGATCCTCATCAGGCAAATTCATAAAGATCTTGACTGACAGTCCACCATCTCCTGAGGATTGAGCCTAGTGTTTTTTTAAATTCATCTAAGTTGGTGGGGGAAAAGAAAAATGAGTTTACAACTGTAATTTGCGGTAGTAGGCGAAGTGGATCAATTGATTGATTGAGGTCCTGGCCAAAAACAACTATCAGGCTGCAGCCTGATAGTTGTTTTTGGCACGGATATCATTGGCTATTTTCCAACATTCTTTCGGTTTATTTGAAGAATTTTCCATGCAGTTGGAGTAATAGATCTGTTTAGAAGCCCTGATCAGTTTACGATATAAAGAACGGTATGCAGTAAAATATCGATGAAAATTTGGGCAGCTAGTGTATTTCCTTATGAAATGCAGAGATCTGAGATTTTTCGAGGAGGTTCTAAGACCTTTGGTAAATCAAGATCCGGTGCAACTGGAGCGTATCCCTCGTTTGGAAAGGCAGCATTAAAGAGTTTTTCTAACCGCTCATGAAACATCGATATGGGATCGGATGAACCAAGTATATGATTCCAGGATAAGTTTCTGGCACGTTTGCGGAACCTATCGAAATTCTTCCTACTGAAGACCTTACCAGACCTACTAGATATTTTACGCCCTTCAGCATCTAAATAAGATGGCCTCATGATCAGAAAGGGCTAAGTTCTTAACAGTACACTATCTTGTCACAGGAAAAGTTAGAGCGTATATAGTCAATAGTACTGCATGAAAATTGTGTGAGACGAGTAGGTGAATTCACATGCATATGCATATCAAAAGAATCAAGCAAATTACAAAAATGTAAAGTAGAGACAGAACTCTCGTCTGCATAATTAATGTTAAAATCCCCCGTTAGCAGACTATTCGCTGAGCGAGGTATTTCCGTTAAAAGATCCTCCATGCCAAGAAGTAAATCATCGTAATCAGATTACAATTTTCGAAACTCCTCCAAACTTGCACTGCCCATCCCAAGGACTGAGTGGGTGAGGGCTTCCATTGTGTATGGGGGCACACAAAATTACTGGTAGAAGCATTTTATTCTCTGGAAGAATATTTTAATACAAACTTCTAGTGGTGGTTTTATCTGTTTAGTGTTTTATGTTTTTTTTTTGTTTATATTTATTTGTTTATTTATTTACTTGTATCAAACATTTTGTATTTGTTTGTATTTTGTATGTAAAATTTTTTTTTCTACTGTCAGAATATGTAGATCGTTAATTTTAATTTCTTAACTGCGCTGTTAACAACACTTCTGTTTATAATAATAAAGCGATATTTGACTTTGACTATACAAGAGGGTGTGTTCAGATTTTCCAATACCATGGACTAATCCCACCACTACCATCATTCCATAGTGGATCGTATAAGGAAATATTAGGAGGCAGATACTGCATAGAGTTTTGCTTTTTTTAAGGGTACCTATGCAGTATAACTGACCATATGCTTGATACTTTGCTTATAACTTCCAGTAATTGCTAATTAGTTCATCCTGTATATATATTTTGGACTTCAATAATAACCCGAAAGAAAACAAATATATTTTGACATTGGGGTCGATTATCTCATAAGTCATTGCTTTCTTTGCCTTAGTTTATTACAGATAAGAAACTCTGATGTCATTGTAATGTAATCGTTTAATAAATATGTACGTCAATCATCATTGACTAATAATAATAATTATTAGTGAAAATATGTTTTTCATTAGCCAGATAAACAGGTAAAAATGGGAGAATGCAGTCCATACACATACTTGCTAATTACTATGTATTACATTAAAATTACTATGCTGATAGATGCAACTAATCGGTTTTGTGGTAATTAACGTTAAGCGATAAATAATTATCGGTTAAGTAGACAGTTCTTATCTGGATACTGGAGTTGCTATCTGGAGCCCTCGCTCGGCTATTGATATCCGATCCATATATACGTCATATGGAAAAGATTCGGATATCCAGATGCTTTTCCAATACTGCCTTATGCAGTTTGGTTTAATAAAAGGTGCGAATTTATATTACATTTTTGCAATTTTTACTACTTACTTGGAAACTAAATATAGGTTTGCCGAATTGTTGCCTTTCCAACGTATAAGGAATAGTTGCGTCAAAACAGCCTTGTGCCAATCCTAACATTTGTGCTGCTATTCCTATCCGCCCCTCGTTTAGAACATCTATGGCTATTTTGTATCTGGAAAATAATTCAGTTTATTTATTTATTCTTAGCTTACAATTTTATTGCAAGAGTGTTCCTTGAAACAAATTATGATCTTTTCCAGGTCAGTAGTCAATATCGAGGAAACTGTTAAATATACAGGATTTTAATTGGGAGTAGGAGAAATCACTTTAAGACCAAAGAGCTCATATAAACATAAGTTTATGTGTTTCTCTGTTTAAGTAGACACGAGTTTAAATAAACAATCCGTTGCCGAATTCTAATCGCTAACCTAAATTATAGTCTAGAGGCCCTCAGTTCTAGGTCATACACGCAGAACTAAATTTACCTATGCCTATACCAACCTATAGTTGTCGAACTTATATACTAAATAAATAAATAATTAGAAAGGTGTGTTTAACCTAGAATAGCAAAAAATGGGGTCACCAATTTCTTACCCTTGCCCAACTTCTCCTAGAACATTGCTCGCAGGAATTTTTACGTCTTCCAACGTCAATAGGCAAGTCCCGGAAGCGACGATTCCAAGTTTATCCTCTGGCCTGTTTATCGTGAATCCAGGTGTGTCCCTATCTACGATAAAACAGGTAATACCTTTATATCCCTGCAAAGATAAAGTTACTCTGGTTAACTAAGTAAATTATTTTATTGCCTATGTCTTAGTAACATAGTTGCTCTACTATGGTGTATATGTATACGCATGTAGACGTGCTACCTAATTTTGAGATTAGGTACTCGTTTAAACAAAAAACGCAAAAAATACAACAGGAAGTTCTCAAAACATAAAAAAATACGCTAATTTTGTTTAGAATCAACTACGCCAATATTTTTCATATTGTTAGGGAACATTCGTTTATAAGAGTTTGGGGCGATTCTTGGTTGGGAGGCGAAGCAGGTCGAAATATCAGATATCGTGTCAGTATGTTTCCTTGAAGGCAGTGACCAAAACCCACTTTTATAGAAGATAAACTGAAGAAAATGTTAGGTAAGAACCGGCCTTCCATCCCAATAAATATTCGATTGTAAAATGGTCAGGAACATGCATTGAAAGTTTTTATATCTTAAAATTTTATAATTTTAGTATTGAAATTTCATATCAGGATATTTTTCAGTTTTAAAAATAACTTGCCGCATTACCATTAGTCAAGAATTTACTTGATAAGCGGGAAGCTTAAGTATATAATAAATGATTGCAAAATAATAAATAATATAATCTTTACTGTTTTCTTGATTGAAAGCTCTTTGGGTTTGGGTTTTTACTATCTGTAACACTCAAATCCAAAAAACATTCCCAATTCCAATACTGCTGCCCTAGCTCCCTTTTTAGAAATAAAATATGCCCGCATTTTTTTAAAAGGTCCAGACTAAATTTACGGTATTCCTGAGAAGGTCAGTCATATTTGGTATGCAAGCTGATGTTTGTTTATACAGCCCGGTAATACTTGCATTTAGTAGCAGGTCATAATTAATAGATTTCCTAAAGATATCAGTCATTTCTGAAAGTCTCATCGGTATGATGTTTATTTACCATGCTGATTACATCTGCCTGCATTTTTAGAAGATGTAAATTAAACTAAGAATGGACGTCTTTGGAATGCCTGTTTGATGGTTATTTTGCTCATCCCGGACAAAGATGCCTGCATTCTTTAGAAGGTCAAGACTAATTTAACAGTATTCCTGAGAAGGTCAGTCATTTTTGGTATGCCAGCTGATCTCTGTTTATTCAGTTCGGTCGCTTATATCCGCACTTTTCGCAGGTCATAATTAACAGAATTCCTGAAAAATTACGTATATTTACTCATCCTGGATACATTTGTCTGCATTTTTAAGAAGATAACAATTTAATTTTGAGTTGACGTCATTGCAACGCCTGTTTTATTTTTATTTATTCATCCCTGTCCCATTTGACTACATTCCTTAGAAGGTCAAGACTAAATTAACAGTACTCCTGAGAAGGTCAGTCATTTTTGGTATTCAAGCTGATGTTTGTTTATTCAGTTCGGTCGCATATACCTGCATTTTTAGCAGGTCGTGCATAATTAACAGAATTCCTGAGATTGCCATCAGTCACCTCATCTGAAATGATGTTTATGTTCTCATTCTGGATATATCTGTCTGCATTTTTTAGAAGATGAAACCTAAACTAAAGGTGGACGTCCTTGAAATACCTGTTTAATGGTTATTTACTCAGTTCGGTCACATTTGCCTGCATTCTTTGGAAGGTCAATACTACATTAACAGCATTTCTGAGGTCAGTCATTTTTTGTAAACAAGCTGATGGTATATACCTACATTTTTGGCAGATCATAATTAACAGAATGTCATCAGTCCTCTCTGAAATGCCGTATCACGTTTATTTGCTCATGCTGGATATATCTGTCTGCATTTTTTAGGAGATAAAATTTAAAGTTAAAGTTCTTTAAAATGCCTGTTTGATCATTATTTACTCATCCCAGTCACATATGCCTGCATTCTATAGAAGGACAAGACTAAATTAACATTATTCATGAGGTCAGTCATTTTTGGCATGCAAGCTGATATTGTTTGTTTATCCAGTTCGGTCGCATATACCTGCATTTTTAGCAGGACATACATAATTAACAGAATTCCAGAGATTGACATCAGTAACCTCATCTGAAATGATGTTTATGTTCTCATTCTGGATATATCTGTCTGCATTTTTTAGAAGCTGAAACCTAAACTAAAGGTGGACGTCCTTGAAATATCTGTTTAATGGTTATTTACTCAGCCCGGTCACATTTGTCTGCTTTCTTTAGAAGGTCAATTCTAAATTAACGGCTTTCATGAGAAGATCAGCCATTTTTGGTGAACAAGCTGATATTTGTTTATGCATATACTTAAACAAGCTGATGCTTGTTTATTCAGTCCGGACGCATAGACCTGAATTTTTAGGAGGTCATAATTAACAGAACTCCTGAAAATATCATCAGTCATCTCTGATGCATATGCCTACATTTTTAGAAGATGAAAATGAAATTTACCACTCCTTTGGAATGCCTGTTTGATCTTTATTTACTCACCCCGGTTACATCTGTTTGCATTCCTTAGAAGGTCAATGTCAAGTTATGTTGACTAACTAATGAAATGATGATTTAGACGAATACTGAAGATGCACTCTAGAAATTAAGAACTTCTAAGAAGAGCATCTCATTATTGAAGATGTTATCGTTCTATCGAATGTCATGTCACTACTCAAAATTTGGAGGATTTCAAGTAGATTAGAACAGCAGAAATACTACATAGATTCATCACAGATTGCATTTCAGGATTTCTGATAATTTAGCAATGATTTTCTAAAGAATAATACATCAGACTTATGAGACGAAGAAGATTGACATTCCCAGGAATGCTGTCGAATTTAGTCCTGACCTTCTAAAAAATGCATGCAAATATAACCAGGATGAATGAGTGGACATCAGATTGCTTACCAAGGTTGCCTGGTATTCCCGTAAACCTTATAAAGCCACTTTTGCCAAAAAGATATATTTATCAGTGGCGTATCGTATTTATGTGTAGAAAGATTGTTAGAAATTTTTTAAAATTTTTGACACACTCACATTCTGTTAATTTAGTCTTGACCTTCTAAAGAATGCGGGATGAATAAACGAACATCAGCTTGCTTCCAGTGGCTTTATAATGACACTTATTACAAAAAAAACTTTTACCAGTGGCGTATCATAGTTTTCTATAAAGTATTGTTGATATTCTTCGTATACGCCCGCTGGTGGAACTAAAATAAACTGATTCTATACAAAAGAATGTGAACGTCTTTGGAATACCTGTTTGATCCTCATTTACTCATTTCGGTCACATTTGCCTGCATTCTTGAGAAGGTCAGGACTACATTAATAGTATTCCTGAGGAGCTGATGTTTATTTATTCAGTCCGGACGAATAGACCTGCATTTTTAGCAGGTCATAATTACCAGAATTCGTGAAAATGTCATCAGTCATCATCAGTGGATGCACAAGTCTGCATTTTTAGAAGATGAAAATTAAATTGGACGTCTTTGGAATGCCTGTTTGATCTTTATTTACTCACCCCGGTCACATCTGCTTGCATTCCTTCGAAAGTCAATGTCAAGTTATGTTTATTAACTAATGAAATGATAATTTAGATGAATACTGAAGATGCACTCTAAAAATTAAGAACTTCTAATTATTGAAGATGTTATCGTCCTATCGGATGTCACTACCCAAAATTTGGAGGATTTCAAGTAGGTACTTATTAGAACAGCAGAAATACTACTTAGATTTATCACAGACTGCATTTCAAGATTTCTGATAATTTAGTAATGACCTTCTAAAGAATAATGCATCAGGCATATGAGACGAAGATGACTGACCTTTCCAGGAATGCTCTTAATTTGATCTTGACCTTCTAAAGAATGCAAGCAAATTCGACCGGGATGAATTAGTGAACATCAGATTGCTTACCAAAGTTGCCTCCATTAAGTGACTTTATAATGCCACTTTTGCTAAAGAGATATATTTACCAGTGGCGTATCATTTATATACAGCAAGATTGTTAGAGATGTTTAAAATTTTGACACACTCACATGCTGTTAATTTAGTCTTGACATTCTAAAGAATGCGGGAGGAATAAAAGAACATTAGCTTGCTTCCAGTGGCTTTATAATGACACTTATTACCAAAAAAATACTTTTACCAGTGGCGTATCATATTTTTCTATAAAATATTGTTAATATTCGCCCGCCACTGCTGGTGGAGGTAAAATAAACTGATTCTATGCTATGAGCAAAGAAAATTGGAGATTATTAAAGAAAATGTTTTAGTTTTTGAAAAAATACGCTGTTTAGAACATAATACTTTTTATGTAAAATTTTCGACCGGTTTCTTGCCAAGAAATATTGCCTTAAAATTTTGCAGATCTTTTTTGAAACCCGAATAAATTCGAATAAATTAGAGAAAATTGCTTACCTTGGAGGGATCGGCATTAGCCATTATCAGGAAAACGCCAGACAAATCGGAATTTGAGATCCACATTTTCGAGCCGTTTAAAACGAACTCGTTTCCTACTTTCTTCGCTGTAGTTTTCAACGCGAACGCGTCAGTTCCCGAAGATGGTTCCGTTAGAGCGAAACTTCCTACCTAAAAAAAAAACGTTCTAATGAAAAGCAAGCCTGTTTAATTCCAAATATTTTAAGAAATATATTATATTTAAGATTATTTCGATTAGGATAATTTAAATATGGTTCAAACAAGTTATTTTCCATAAAGATTCTGTGGTTTGATGAGACGTATCAGATATATTTTTGTACTTATTCATTTAAAAAATAATTATAATTGAGCGTATATTTTTTTTTAAATAATTTAGACAAAAATAAGTATTTAACTACTTACCATATCGGTACAAAGTCTAGGTAAATATTTTTCTTTCTGTTCTTTGTTGGCGTATTTGAAGAACACAGAATTCACCAAGGTATTATGAATATCCACCAGAGCTGCGACGGAGGCGTCCACTTTCGACAGTTCTTCTACGATTAGCATGGCCGTCAAAAAATTACATTCCGACCCGTTGTATTCCGAAGGAGTTTGGATGCCCATAAGCTAAAAAAAAATAATTATTGAAGTTTACTTTGTTCAATGTTAAGAATTTTGGGGGGATTTTATATGTACTCTTAGAGCATCATGCTATAATACCTTCCAGGGGGCAAATTTTAAAACCAATTGCCGTGTACCTCATTTTTAGCTTGATTTTTTTAATATCTCCGCCCGCACGCCTATGGTGACTATTAAAGTTGATTAAGATGAAATATACCACTTTTGTTTTAGGTCTTACTCGCTCACCTTTCATTCAAATCGAATTTGTCTTACCCCGTTTTCAAAAAGCAGTTTTAGTACGGAATCCTTGATTTTCTTCTCGTTCTCCATATCTTTGACATGTGGAAGTATCTGCTCCTTTGATAATCTCCCAACTAGAATGTGACAAACATTAGATGTTTTTCAAAAAAATAAATAAATTTAATGAATAAAGTACTCAAAGATAGAATACATTTTACAATTATTAAATTAAAAATCAACCCACATTATCAAAAGAAATTAAAATATCTCTATTTGCCTTTTGTAAGTGGCCTCTCTCAGCACTTTCAAAACTTATTCAAAAAATATGCAAAAAATTACGGTTTTTGCGCGTTGTTGCCCGATTTCACCGTAAAGTGCAAATATTCTCCTTTAATAAACTTGTGTATGTGATTACGTTTCCTGCAATATATTTTCCATACAACAGTCCTAGTGTAAGCCAACATAAATAATAAATGCAGCAAAGCTGTGTTCAAGGATTTGAGCTTCACCTTGGCGCATGCGCATAACATTAAACCTCGTCTCTGATTCCTAAACGCTCATTGCAAAATCATGTCTTTCTATTCGCATTTTTTTCTCGAGTAAATTTTTGAATGGGATTATTAAACTTTATTTTGGCAAATTATTAAGTCTGTTGCAGGAATATTTAATGAAACTGTTCTATTTTTGTTCCTGTCCTGTATACTGGTTTGAAAATATAATTTTCAGACCACTTTATTCAAGTAATTGTTAAATTCCATTTGTTCTACGTTTTTTGAATCACACTATAAAAGCTGATTATCATCCACTATCATTTTGAATATGATGTCCCTACCTGTTTCTTGCATCGCCTTTTCATCGTCAGATAAATACGTTAGGGGTAGTTGCGATTGAGCAGCCTCCTGGCAGTTTTTCGCGGAGACAAAAAAATGTCTCACGCCAAGATTTTTAGTATTCTTAATTATCTGCAAACAAAAGTATCGAGTATACACACAAAGCAATTAATATTCAGAAAGTACTTTATGTCGCACGAGTCTATATCAGATGGAAGGAATGCGGCATGGGCGAGCGATGTTGCCACATACCTTTATTAAATTTAAGTTTACTAACTAGCTAAACCCTACAATTTAATTCACGCATTAAAGAGAATAGTAATAAAAACACTTTTTCTATTTCAGAATTACGCAAATTAATATTGTTATTCAAATGCATTAAAATAAAAGATTATCAGCAAATCAATTCAAATGGAAAAATATGGCAACAAAAGATGAGACAAAGCGAACAAGGTGGCTATTTGGGGCATCTACTTTTGATTTGATTGGTTATACGTTTCACGTGCTCATAGTCATCTCGTGCCACCTCGTTCAACAAACTAAAGAAGAATTATAAAAATGCTACTAAAATAAGCCCTGGGCAAGACATCAGAAAAAAGAATAAATAGGTACTAAAAATAAAAAGCAATAATAAATAATAAAAATAACAGATAATAATTTTTAATAAGTTTCTGCAATCATGTAACATCTCAAGTCAGTCCCTATTGAGGGGTGAAAGGAGGGGGGGGGGGGGCAGACAGTATTCCGAAGCGAGCTGCTGGCAATGCAAAAAAGTCATTACACTTACATTTATAGTATACACACACACTTCATATTAAAAAGAGATTTTTTTTTTGAGAAAATGAAAATTATTATTTCATTTCAAGACAATGTAATTTTTCTTGGTTGGTGTCTTTGATTTGGCTCTGGTCCTCAAAGGCCAATTTGCCAAATGTAATTTTTGTAAGTTCGCGAAACTGCTGTTAATAAGTAACATCCCTATTAAACGCCCCTCCCTACTATGATGTGAGAGGCGTCTAAGAAAACCCATCGTTATCTTTATTCCAATCAAAATATTAAACAAAGATCAATTATTAAAAATATCATAGAAAAGCTGACTTGACGGTCATAAAAGTTGCCGAACGTAAACAACATAAGATAAATAAATAACGGATATTGAAATTATCAAAAATATCAAGGAAAAGCTAACGTGACGAACATAAAAGTTGCCAAACGTAAACAACATAAGATAAATAAATAATGATCAAAAATGTCAAAGAAAAGCGGACGTGGCGAACATAAAAGTTGCCGAATGTAAACAACATAGATATCAAATATCAATGACAAGCTGACGTGAAAAACATAAAAGTTGCCGAACATAAACAACATAAGATAAATAAATAAGGACGAATTGATATTATCAAAAATATTAAAGAAAAGCTGAAGTGACGAACATAAAACTTGCCGAACGTGAACAACATAAGATAAATAAATAAGAAAAAATTTACATCATTAAAAATAACAAAGAAAAGCTGACGTGACAAGTATAAAAGTTGCCGAACGTAAACAACTTAGAGCATAAGGTAAATAAATTAGAAAAATTTAAATTATCAAAGATAACAATGACAAGCTGACGGACGTGACGACACATAAAAGTTGCCGAACTTAAACAACATAAGATAAATAAATAAGGACGAATTGATATTATCAAAAATATTAAAGAAAAGCTTACGTGACGAACATAAATGTCGCTGAACGTAAATAACATAAGACAAATAAATAAGGAACAATTGAAATTATCAAAGAAAAGCTGAAGTGACGAACATAAAAGTTGCCGAACGTGAACAACATATGATAAATAAATTTAAAAAAAATGACATCATTAAAAATAACAAAGAAAAGCTGACGTGGCAAGTATAAAAGTTGCCGAACGTAAACAACATAGAGCATAATGTAAATAAATTAGAAAAATTGAAATTATCAAAGATATCAATGACAAGCTGACGTGACGAACACAAAAGTTACCGAACGTAAACAACATAAGATAAATAAATAACGACCAATTGATATTATAAAAAAAATTAAAAAATGAGCTGACGTGAGGAACATAAATGTTGCTGAACGTAAACAAAATATGATAAATAAGTAAGAAAAAATTGACATAATTAAAAATAACAGAGAAAAGCTGACGTGACGAACACAAAAATTGCCGAACTTAAACAACATAAGATAAATAAATAGGACGAATTGATATTATCAAAAATGTTAAAGAAAAACTGACGTGACGAACATAAATGTCGCTGAACGTAAACAACATAAGACAAATAAATAAGGAACAATTGAAATTATCAAAGAAAAACTGAAGTAGCGAACACAAAAATTGCCGAACGTAAACAACATAAGATAAATAAATAAGGACGAATTGAAATTATCAAAAATATTAAAGAAAAGCTGACGTGACGAACATAAATGTCGCTGAACGTGAACAACATAAGACAAATAAATACGCAAAAATTGAAATGATCAAAAATATCAAAGAAAAGCTGGAGTGACGAACACAAAAGTTGCCGAACATGAATAACATATGATAAATAAATAAGAAAAAATTGACATTAAAAATAACAAAAAAAAGCTGACGTGGCAAGTATAAAAGTTGCCGGACATAAACAATATAGAGCATAATGTAAATAAATTAGAAAAATTTAAATTATGAAAGATATCAATGACAACCTGACGTGACGAACACAAAAGTTGCCGAACGTAAACAACATAAGATAAATAAATAAGGACCAATTGAAATTATAAAAAAAAATTAAAGATAAGCTGACGTCACGAACATAAAAGTTGCCGAACGTAAACAACATAAGGCAAATAAATAAGGAAAAATTGAAATGGTCAAAAGTATCAAAGAAAAGGTGACGCGACGAACATAACAGTTCCCGAACGTAAGCAACATAAGATAAGTAAATAAGAACGAATTGAACTTATCAAAAATATTAAAGAAAAGCTGACGTGACGAACATAATGTTGCTAAACGTAAACAACATAAGATAAATAAAGAAGGCAAAATTTAAAGTTGCAGAACGTAAACAACATATGATAAGCACTTATTAAAATTATTAATTATAAGATATTATTTAAGAACGGTCCCTTTTAAAATTTATAGAGATTTTAGGAGGTCTGTTTTAACTGATGAAGTAATTCTTTTTATGGACACAGTGTTGCCAACCTCTAGAAGATTTTCGGATTTATTGGGAAAATCATTGAAAATGTAAGATAATTTCTTTCATCAGTCCATGTTATTTTTAGCAATTTCATAAAACTGCAGTTTGATAATTAGTATATATTTCCACTATGCTGGCATCTAAGAAAAGGGCCTCCGACAGAGATCTCTACACGCCTATTTTTATTTAATTTGATTTTTAAACCCCTTTCACATATAAAAATTATATACATATCAAATAAAGCGGAAATTAAAACGTTAAATATCAAGGAAAACGTGAAAACGCAATGCGTAAGATACATAGGTTGAATGCGGAAACCCAGAAAAGTCGTTAAACGTAAACAACATAAAATTTTAATTCTCAATGCAGCCGATGTAAAATTAAAATGAAATATTAAAAATATCGACAGGAAAGAGCATTTTGTTGGCTTCTCGGAATTTATTTTCTGTTGATATTTATTTGAACTGACATTTTTTTAGAAATTTAGTCATGTTTACGTTCAACAAATAATGTTAAGCCATATGGCCCATAGTATACATCAGTAACCTTCCTCTTAGTGAAGGTATCGTCGGTAAATGCGCATTTGGATGCCTAAATGTCACTTGTTTCAGGTGCATGTGGACGAATTTTATCTTTATGTTGCTTTTCTTATTTGCAAAGATATGACACAATAAATTTTCGCTTTATTATTTCGCTTCCATACAAAATTTAGTCCTAAGATATTGAACGTGACCGTTTTTTCTTCCGTCTTCTATCTTTACTTTATTTTTGATTTATCTGTTTTTATCTATTTTTTTTTAAATTTTCGATATTTCAAAAACCACAATGAATTTTACATACATAAAATGCGTTTGGAAGAATTAAATGGAGCCCTGCACTTTCGACGATAACGAAAAACTACAACATATAAAAAGTAGGTATACTGGTCCCATAGATCGCGTACCTACCGCATATTGAATTGGGCTTGAGGTAAGTTTACTCCTACAGACTTTAAACCCTATGCAAGTTATGGAGAAATTTACTGATTAAGCACTGATGAATTATTTAAAATCAAAGAAATATTCTTTAAATAATAACGCACTATAATATCTATAGTTTCATATGTATACCAGGTTTACAACCAGTTTATAATGTATAAGCAATTAAATTTGACCTTCTATGCTATAATATAACATGCAGATATTTAGGAACGAATGCATTTATTTGCAATGCCACCCAATACATTTGCTTATATTATAAAATATACCTGAAACCTATACTTAAACAACAAAAGGAATAAAGGTAAATGTAGGTAGGTACCTGTTTAGCGATAGTAGCCATGGTCCGCACACTACGAGGTCTCTCACAAAAATGAAACATTATATTATCTACCGTACCCGTTTCGATTTTTGACCTGTCAAGGCAACTGATAAATGGCAATTCCGTAATGGATTGTTATCTTAAAAATATTACAAAACCTCCAAAACTTGATTTGCGGTTATCTTATTCTCTTTGCGTTATCGTAAGGGGATAAATAAATATTTTTGACCATGGGGTCATTTCTCATAAACAAACGCTTACGTCCTTACAATGGAAACAAAACTGTGCAAATAATATTGCAGAGTTCATTAGGTACTGGATTGTGATTTTTGAAGTGAGAACTTCTTTAGGCGCTTTCAGCACACTTTTTCCTAGGCAATAAATGAAACTGAACCGGCATGTGGAAATTTGGAATTTGATACGTTTTTAGGCAACACTTCGGAGCAGCCATGGGCGTAGACAGGGGGGCCAGGGGAGGCTAGGCCCCCCTGGGAATTTAACCCACTCATTTTGCAACATACCATTCATGCCATGCCATTCAAGAGGGTGCCGAATCCTTGTTTTTTTTTAAAGATTTTAACCATTTTTGGGTATAACTTCGGCGTGACACCACCGCTTAGCCTCCAGCAACGGGTACCTCTGTGGCCTTGAAATTTTCTTTACAAAAAAATCCATTACTTGACGAGATTCTGCATATAAAGGGTAAGCTAGTTGAATTTAAACTTTCGCCATTTTAAATTTTGATCCCACACGTCACATAATATTTTATTGCTGCAAAACCGAATAATCTGGGACAAATTTTCGCCTTCCGAAATTGTCAATTCTGTCGTGCGGTCTTAAGCGCACATCGTTTTTTTTTTCATTCTGAAAGCCGACACGGACGAATCAAGTTTTATTAGGTATTGTTTCAAAATTATCACTAATCAGGATGTCATTGCATAAACTTCTGCAAAACAGGCTTTGAAACTTCTCAATGAAAAAATGCCTCCAAAAGTCTGCAGCATTACTATTCCTTACTTCATCTAAGGTTAAGTCTTAAGCTGTGGTAACATAAAAAAAGTATATTAATAACAGCCTTTAAACCTCATTTCGTTAGAAATAATTGTAAAACTAATTATGCTAAATCAAATTATAATTCGAGCTACAAATGTTAATAAAATTGTGTGCGGGATGTATAAAAATGGCGTTACTTTTACGAAGGGTTGCTATGTTTCATGCTTTGCCTTTCTGATCCTTATTTCTAACCGTGGTTTCTATGTGTTTAAAGAAATGCGAAAAACCGCCAAAATAAAATTTGAAGGCGAATATATCGATACCGTAGAACATTCCTAGCAGTTTTATATTCTATGATTGCCATTTGGTAGGACAAGCAATCCTCGCTTGTACTCCATATCTATGGTACCTCGTGTATTGATTGATGCTGACTAAAACTAAAGCACGTCCGCATCACTTCCGGGTCCTACCGTTCAGGGACGAACACGTTGGAAATGGATTACAGAATTCGGCATGGGTAGTGGAAGCGTTTGCTTAGAAAACGTGGCCTGAGGGCGGCAGTGGGTTTTCCTGCGGGGATTTGAACTTGGAGTCATCTGACAGAAACGGTTATACCTACAGTGCGCATTTAGAAGTGACTAATTGTAGTCTTCATACAAAATCTGTAATTTACAGATTTTGGTCTTCATAGCCCGTGGAATACGCTGTCGCCAAATTTATTCTAGTTTTGCTTGCGTTCGCGCCATGTCTTCGCGATGCAATCAGTTTGTTGCAAGGGGTCTAGATGGTTGGGTCTCAATCCGGCGGCCCGGGTTCAAATCCCGTTGCTTTTTTTTGTTTTTTTTTCTTGATTTTGGGTATGTCTTGTGTTTGTTTTGGTTAGCACTTGGTTAGTTTCCTCTCCTTGAGCCCCCGTAGCGAGCGGAGGGCCATGTGAAAAGTGAATGATTAGAATAAGTTTGGCAACAGCTTGTTCCAGGGGCGATGAGGGCGGCAATTAGCCGCTCCACGCAAATCTGGCATTCTAAAGAAGCGGATAGGTACACCGATTGCAAAAAAATCGTGCATGCTCATGTTTGGAGAGTTTGACACACATTTGGCAACAAAAGGTGTGTAATTTTTGGCGCATTGCTTGCAGTGAGCCTTATGGTCCAGTGGTTAAATGGTGTGTTTGTGATACGGCGGCGAACACAATTCTGGGTGGCGGGCCGAGTTCGATTCCAGTCAGCGACGAAACTTTTATTTAAGGTTATGTTTGTAAAAGTTTTTTTAAGTGTAAACATCTTACGGGGCGGTATGAGGGTAAATCTCGGCAAATGGGACGGAATGTGTAAACCGATTGTGACAATATAACCCGTGCGCATTGAAAAGCAAGCAAATCCAGGACGGCCGTGATTGCAACGACTCAAATGGCGCTTCTAAAAAGCTAGCCGCTACGGCGTTATTTCATTTTCATTATATTATATTCGCAGTGTATTTGGATCCATAGCACAGCTTATTTTTAATAGACGGTTGAATTTAAAATGAATTTTCGCTACAAAACCCACGACAAATTAGTCCGAAGCCACGGCTATCGTCCTAAAAAAGTCCGGAAATTTCGACTTTTTATACAATTTTGCCATTTAAAATTGTTTTCAAACGGATTTTAGACGATAAAAAAGCATATTTTAAATTGAACGAACTGTCAAAGTATTATTCAGATGCCCAGACGTTTAAAACAATATTGAGTCATGGCCCTCTCTAAAATTTGCATAATTTGATTATTGACTTTCCCAAATCAAAGGATGCCGCCTCAAGATGACTAGCTAGTAGTAAATAAGCTGTGTCCATGTTATTCCTGGTGACATTAGATTTTCGTGTCGAATTTGTGCAGTGAATTAATCTACTCCGATTGAAGCTGCCAGTAAGTATTATTAAAGAATCCTTACTAATATTATATAAATGGATAAATGCGAATGTGTTTGTTTGTGTGTTTCTTACGCTTTCACGCATAAACTACTCGCTCGCGTTCATTTTTAGGGTTAGTTTTAATCCTATTTTCCACGCGTAAACTATTTATCATGAAATTTTCTACAGATATTTTCAAGAGTACAGTAAAGGACATAGGACACTTTTAGCTTTTTCCCGCGGCTTCACTCGCGTTGATGTTTCCGGTTAGTTTTAATCCTATTTTCCAGGCGTAAACTACTTAACCGATCATCATGAAATTTTGTACAGATATTTTGAAGAGTATAGTTGTACAGATATTTTCAAGAGTATAGCTATCTTTCGAAGAAACAACCGCCCAGAATGAGATATACCTATATACTATTCTTATATAACGTTCTAGCAAATAAGTACGAAGCAGACGAAAAACGTTTTCGTACGGGTTAAAAAGTGATTCACATGTAAGTATTGAGTAGTATGGAAGAATTTAATATACGAGTTTGTTTTGCATTTGCAAGTGCTTAATTTGTCGCGATTTTATAATAGTAAAGGACATAGGACACTTAGCTTTTACCCGTAGCTTCGCTAGCGTTGATTTTTACGATTAGTTTTAATCCTATTCTTATTTTCTTGAGGTTATATTTGTAAAGTTTTTTTTCTTGAATTCGGGCATGCCTTATTGGGTTAGTATTGGTTAGTTTTTGTTTGTTGCGCCCCTGTAGCGAGCGGAGGGCTATACGTGAAGTGTAATATTAGACATTCTAATGCAAATGTTACAAATGTAAACATTAGACAACGCACGTCAGGCAGTATCTGTGACGGGAATGTGTTTTGCAGGCTGTCTGTAACCGTCAGTGTGAAACGTGTTCTTTCTAACGCCTGAATACAGGCAACCAATTCCGAATAAGTGGTTGCCTATATTCAGGCGTCACGCGGCCTAAGGTGGCATTAGATTTTCATGACGATGATGTCAATAGAGGATGTGTTTACACAGCAGTGTCTCGAGCAGATTCGCTCATTTTTTTTTGCATACCGTGGGTTAGTTTTTGTTGGTTGTGCGCTCGTAGCGGGCGGAGGGCCATGGAGGGCCATGCGTGAAATGAAATAATAGTCAACATTTCATGGGAATCATATGTTACACATGCGCTAATTTTCGCAATCGGTGCACTTAGACTCCTGTAGATATTTGGAGCTTTAAACTACAATATACCATACTAGTAAATATTTTCGATGATCTGGTAAAAAATATAGTAAATTAAATTTGTTTCCATTTTCCGTTATATCTCTACGCTATGTGAATACTTTAGTATCGGCTAATTATATATGAATTAGATTGTAGGCAGGTAACGATTATGGCGAATGGCGACATATCTGTACTACTGATCTGATAATCAGATCATTCCCTTTTGACTTCCGTTTGTATATAAAAAACCAATTAAGTTTTCTTTCCTAATGCGTATCGGTGAATAGTTTGTTTTCGCAACATTGGCAACATTGAAACTATATATTAAAAATGGAAGATATAAGTTTTATCTTCCCACCCACTTATTTTGCAATTATAAACCTATTTAATAACAAGGTTATACTAAAAATAGTACAGTTGTAAATAGATTGGGCATAATGGATTATATTTTAGTACATTCACGGGTGAAAACGCTCCGTTGGGACGAATTCGGAAGGTCGGGCTGGTTGGTAGGGCACAATACAATAAAATAGGTACGTTATACAGTGAAGCGGCAATTCCTAATAGGGCTCTGGGGTGTTCCTGCATGTGAAAGCATGGTCAGAATGAGATCGGGGCGTAGATCTTGCGGGGATACTAGAGCCCTTGACAGAAACCGGAGATATCTTCGTCGTACAAAATTCTTTTGTATATCACACTAACCCTGCAGTCCAAATAATGTTTGTGAGTACCATGTTGGACTAACGTCTAACCGCTGACGGTAACTGACTGACTATCTATATGGTATTATTATGGCTTTGCATGGTCCTCCGCGCGCTACGGGGGCTCAGTCAACAAGAACTAAGCAAGTGTTAACCAAAACTAAACCAAAATTAAGAATTATTGTTTTTTATTAATTTACCTTTTTTTCTTAATTTTGGGTTAGTTTTGGTTAGTTCATGTTGATTGAGCCCCAGAAGCGACCGGAGGGCCATACAAAGCCATACTAATACCATATGGATAGTCAGTTACCGTCAGCGGCTAGACGTTAGTCCATGTTGGTGATGACACCTTAAGGTGCGATCCACCGAAAATCATTGCGAGCAAACGTTTGTAATTGTTTGCAGTTCTATTGTTGACATTCGTCTCCACCAGCCAATTAGTCGCAAACAACCTGTACCCAAAAAAGCAAAGCGCACACACAAACAGCAAATCCCTTTTAGGTACCGACACCGCTCGGAACACGACCAAATGATTGCAAACGTTTGGTAATGCGCGTGATATACGTCTGCACCAAACAAATTTGAGCTTGCAAACCATATATGTATAAACGTATATGTTGCAAACAATCGCAAACATTTTGGGCGCTTAGTGGATACGCACCTTTAGAATGGATTGGCATATAGCCCTTATGCACAGAAGCCATCAAACCCCTAAGTACATTACTCTTTAACATTTATATAAAAGAACTTTTTAATATTTTACCACATCAAGTAAAATTAATAGGATATGCAGATGATTTAATACTATTCGTGGAAGGCTGGAACTTTATCCAGATAAGAGAAAAAATTGTCAACGCCTTGTATATCTTTATCTTAATTAACTGGCTAGAAGAAAATAACTTACCATTGTCACTGGACAAATGTGAAGCTATATGGTTTAACAAAAATAATAGACAGAATATGATTCCTCCCATTAATATAAGAAATACACCCATACAATTTAAAAATGAAGTTAAATATCTTGGATTAATCCTTCAGAAAAATTTACGGTGGGATAAACATATTGAATGGATCACTGGTAGGATACGTAAAGGCCTTAATATAATGAAAACTTTTTGTAGAGTTTGGTGGGGAGCAGACCCAAAAACTTTAATTAACGTTTATAATGGGTTGGTTAGATCACATTTAGATTACGGATCCATATTTTCTCAACCTAATAGTAATAACAAATTGAACTCCTTACAATTTCAAGCTTTAAGAATTGCTCTGGGATGTATGAGATCCACACCGACAAACACCCTGCTTGCGGAAGCCGCAGAAATTGACTTGGAACATAGAAGAAGATTGCTAGCGGTTAAGTTCTTATCAAAAATATTGTGTATTAGTAATCACCCGCTTATTGCTATTATTAATAAAATTAGAATACTAAGCTCCGTGAATGCAGGTTATTGGAGAAACAAAGAAAATCCCTACTTGGTCCAAGCAATTAATTATTTTTCACCCTATCTTAAAAACCTGTATGTTTCAAATAACTATGCAATCTTTGAAACTAGCTTACATAATCAGATTAGAAATATTAAAACTATAAACTTTACCTTGAGTAAAGAAGATATATATGTTAATATAAAATTCCTACCGCTTATAGAGAAATATAAAATCACACACACATTAGTTTACACAGATGCCTCCAAGAACTCATTAAGAGCTGGTTTTGGTATTTATATTCCGGATTTAGACTTCAAATACTCCTCCAGGCTACCTAATAATATATGTATTTGCACAGCGGAGACTATAGCTATATATGAGGCTGTAAAGACTATTTTAAGAAAGGGTATACAGAGGGCAATAATATTGACTGATTCCTTGAGTGCCATAGAAAAAATAAACAAAACAAAAATAAGCCCCAAAAACGATCATATCACTATTCGCACTAAGCAATTGATTCTTTTGGCATATGATAGTGGTGTGGAAATATTGATGGCATGGATTCCAGGCCATGCCCAGATTGTGGGAAATGAGGTTGTAGATAGGTTGGCTAAGATAGGAAGGGATCTCAACATACCAATGAATATTGAAATTGGTAGTCAGGAAATTATACCAATTATAAAAAAAAAAATTCTGAACGAACATAGTGAAGCATGGAAGGCTTCACTGAGAAACAAGGGAAGATCTTATGCAGAGATTGTTTGTGAGTTCCCCAAGGGCAAATGGTTTAACAAATTTGATTTTACTGACCGAAGACATATAACCAACATAATTAGAATGCGCACCGGACATTGTTTGTCCGGGCAACATTTGCATAGAATCGGTATTAAGAATGACCCATATTGTGATTGTGGAGAAACTGAGGACCTTGAACATATTTTTCTGGAATGTCCCATTAATATGATACCGGGTTTGTGTATGTATGAAGAGTTACAAAAGCATGGTCTATTGCTTCCCCTGAATTTTAAGACAGTTTTGGGTAACCTTAATGAGCAAGTGATAAGGCTCATTGTTAGATTTATAAACTATAATAAGATTAAAATATAATAGTGTATTTATTTTTAGATCAACTCATCAAACCTCTGATTTCCACTGTATACTCCTGTGACTTGTGTGACATTTCTTTATGTTGTGAACGTCCACATTAAAGCTGCATTTACATTCAATTTGAAGTCCAAGTCAAAGTGCAATTCGCAAATATGTCATTTACATTGAACGAATTTTTAGGTTACGTAATTATATGTATGGAATGTTTTCTTTTGTGTGTTGTAAATTGCCAGATAATAACAAATCATTTTTAAGAACAGTTCCTCGTTGAAATCGTTTTTTTTTAATTACAGTGCCTTCAAAAAAATCATTTTCATCAAAGTGGGGCCATTCAAAGTCCATTTTACATGTGTCCGAATTGTTTGATACAAATGTTAATTTATTCCAACAGAACATTGAAATTTATCTAATCCATAGATAAATTAGACCTAACCTAAACAAAGCAACATTAAGAATATTAAGATAAACAAAAATAATCTAACCTATAAATTTATTTTCTGCTTGCGTTCGGCAAGCAGCTTGACAAAATTCAAAGTGCACTTCAAAGTCAACTTCGAATTTTGTCCAATGTAAATGCTACGCGCTGTCACCATATGACAAGCAGGTAAATTTCAGCTTGAATTTGACTTCAAATTGAATGTAAATGCAGCTTAACCCTCATCTTAAAGTATTTGCAGCATTAACTGACAATAACTCCATAGCACTTGTTTGAAAGTTCGCAGTTGTGGTATGGTCCCGAACCAGACAAAGCCACTACTGCCCTGAATGGGCTGGCAAATTGCCCGCAAGGAGCAGAGCCATATGCAAGAAACAACAACAACAATGAAGCAAGGGAAGAGCGGAAGAATTATTGGGGTTAGGTTAAAATTATATAATCAACAATAACAATGTTATAATTATAATGTTAATTTGAGCTTTCGTTTTCGTGTAATAATTTGTTGATTTTAAAATGAGAGTAAATTAGTTTAGTTTGCATAATCTGAAAGAATAACAAGACAAGAGACTACATTATTGCTGTGAGCGGTAGTTGGCACTGCTAACATCGCGAAAATATTGAGGGAAAATGGAACTTTTAAAACAAGCCTAAGGACTTGGCGCATTTCCTGCTCCGAACGTAATCAACGTATGTTTCAGGTGCAACAAAAAGGCATATAAAGCAAAGCGCTGAACAAGTAATACCAGAATATTAAGATGAAAATAACAAAAGCACTATTTAAAAAAAAAATTCCAAGTCTTTTATTTTGAGTTTTTCTAACCATGAATTCATTGGACCCTCTACATCTACACTACAAGTGCTGAATGTAGTACGCGAGGCGACGAATCGAATAAAACAAATAAAAGATCTAAAAAAAGAAATCTTGATGAGAAACTTACAATTTTTCAAACAGTGTCCCTGTCACCGACCTCAGAGGTCGGTGGTCCCTGTTCACCCATATTAAATATTAAATATAATTCAAACACGTTTATGGTATAACAGTGAATTTAAATATTTACCAAAATCTTGTATGTCTATTTTATTAACACAAATTGTAACGATTCGGATATGTTTGTAAACTCTAAATAGTATATTGGCTAAAATAATATAAGTAGTGTTGAAGATTCCTGATATACATTATAATCATAAAAGGTATATTTTCATAGTTCTTTCTTTCCTTTTGTTTTATCTAGAAATTTTGTATTTTTTTTTTCAAATTCAAACCATACTTTGTAATTTGTATTTCCTGTAATTGGGTGAGCCTGTTGGAAATAAATGCCTATTTATTTATTTTATTTATTTATTTATTCATGGATGTACAATTTTACAAAAGAAGAAACAATACAATACCAGCAGATCACAAGAATAAAAGTAAAATAAAACAACACATATATCACATTTCACATAGGTATGTTAGGACCTATCACCAAGATCATTCACAACATTCATAGGAGTATTCTTTTTATCTGCAACTTAAAATGATCAATCTTAGAATTGAAAAAAAACAACATCTTTGGCCAATAAATTACCGAGGCCACATAGCCTCTGAGTGGGAATATTTTTACCATAATTAGTTCTCTATGATATTCAATGTGAAAAAGTTCATTGTCTCAAATTCACCTGTGGAACCAATAATGAAACCCTCTCCAATATACCGGGGCAATCAACAATTTTGCAATGGACTTATTTAATACTGAAATTGTTTCTAAAAGTCTAAATGATTTAAATATTGCATTAGAAAATAATCCTTTACATGCTGCTCATCAAGGTGATTTAGAAATTTAATATCATTCTCTTGAAGAAAGTGTTAATATTGCAAACGAATTATTACATTATCAATTTAGTAATAATGAAACATTAATATTAGATTTTTTAACATCTTGTATTAATATTTTAGATAAATACATTGCAAATTATAAGTCCACCAGGATCTGGTAAATCTTATTTTGTTGATGATATTGAATTTTGGACAAATTGGTAATTTTAATCATTATTTTCCTTTACATGATTGTGTTAATTGAAGAATATTACTTTTTAATGACCCGAATATTGAACCAGGTTCATTTGAAACTTTAAAATTAGTTTTAGGTGGTGATTCCTGTGTAGCTAAAGTTAAATTTCAAAATGATGCAATTATTTTTAGAACACCTATCGTTATAACTAGTAATCATGTAGTTTTTCCTAATAATGAGGCATTTAATCAACGTATTAAAACATATACTTGGGAGCAAAGCAGATTATTTAAAAATGTATCCCCCAGCTTTTTATCGTTTATTACTAATATATAATCTATGTTAAGGGTGAAGGATGTAATAATACTCAAATATAATAAACAGATATATATTAATTTGTATTTTATTATGAAACTACTTTCGTAGACGTTTGGACCATTTATTTTCACACACGCTAACCCAAATTTTAGAAATATTTAACTTCAAGTCCTGTGCGACACAAGCCACTTTCTTGCAATCATGATCCTGGAATGAAAGCACATTTTGATCCATAATACATTGACTAATTCCTCCCCACTCTTATTGAACCATGTTCAAGGATCCATAAGCCCCTCACCCTCCACTGTAAAAGCATTGACCCTCGACTAACAACTTGATTTAATATTTAATTCAGTGACTGTCCTTTTGATCAAAATGAATATGATCCTATTGGATAGTGAGTAGATATCCTAATTCAAACTAGCCAATTAAAGAAAGCAGCTATGTATACACATGTCACATGACGGAGACAGAGTATTACAGAGTAACCTACCTATGTACCTTAGGAAGCAATAACAATACACAAATATATATTTTGTCTTATTTATTAAATATAAAATACACTATACACTTAAGAAGTTTCAACCGCACCAGCAGCAGATTCCTCTGTATATTTTCCTTTGTCCTTGCCCAAGGCAGCCAAACGTCCCTTGGCTCTGCGGTCAATGATCTTTTTACGGTCTTTGTCAATTTTCAGTTTGACAATGACTACCTGAAATAAGAGGAGCAAATAAATGGGCGTTTTATGGAGGTCAATAGACACCAGGCATACAGTTTTCCAAATAATCAGTGCCAGAAATTCACCATAGGGCAGGCCAGACCAAGCTAGGCGCACGTATTACACAGAAAACCTGTGTAAACAGAGCCCTGCTCGGTCCTAATTCCTGCAGTCTACGAATGGTTTGGTTCATCATTAAAATTAACTACTAGAGTATTGTATTCAAAAAAGACACAAGATGCAACAAATTTTTGAAATGTACATCATTTGTGTTAATAAAACTAATGACTATTGAATACAATCAATAGGGAACAATGACCTAGAAAACTTTTATTCTTAGATGTTTATTCGGGAAATCCTTCTCTCACTGTTTTCTCGTTTGTCTCGAATGACAATATTATTGAACAAAGGACAATTATTAAAGAATATATTGTCATAATTTGAAATAAATTTTGTGCAAAATCCATATGCCTATGTTTAACAGTGCCTGAAGCTCTCAATTTTAGTCCCACAATTTAGCTTCCTGCAAAGTAAGGTTCTAAAAGCTAATTTCCTTTTAAACCTTATGCGAGATTAAAGTAGTATCCTTATATTAATGAGGAAAAAAATCCTTAAAAAATGTAATTATTTATACAACTTTAACCCAATTATATTGCATGTCACCTCCTTGAGTATCAATTATTAATACAATTTTATTACTAATAACGTTATGTCAAGACTATTTCCTAAAAATTGATAATATTCAGCACGAAAAGTATAAAAAAACAAGCAATTGCTAACGCAGTCCAGTAACTAAACTATCTACTAAAATAAAAAGTTGTGCTTACTTTTGAAGGGTGGATGCCAACGTACACACTTGCTCCGTTTGCCTTTTCTCTTTGTATCCTCTCAATATAAATAACAAATTTCTTTCTGTAAACTTGAACAACTTTACCTACTTGTTGTCCTTTATAATGACCCCTTACTACCTGAAAAAAGATGATGAAATAACTAAGGTTGTGATTAAACGTCTATCCTAAATTTTAAAAGGTTCATCAGTGGTGGATCTGTAGTGGAAAGGTTTGTGGTTCACCCATGGGTTCCTGCCATCTTGCCAAATTTTTGCTTTTACGTAAGGGACAAACAATAAAAAATACAAGATTTTATTGATTTATCTAGAAAAAATTAAACGAGACAAATTTGATAGGGGTCTGGACAACTTTATGAACAGTGAATGTTCATTATTACTATTTTATTAGAAAAACCACATTTAAAATAGTAAATTAAAAAAAAAAATGGAAAATGCATTATTTAGGCAAAAAATAATAATTCTCATAAAAAACATTTTTAGCAACTCCTAAACATTGACTCCATGGTTTCTGTAAAATCCAAAAAATATTAATGCATGTAGAATAAGTAACATTTTAGTAAATATCTGATGCTTTTTTAACTTCACGTGAGTTTGGGTCAGCTATACATCACAAATACAATGCTCTCCGCTCGCTCTGGAAAGAAAACCAACAAAAACTAACCCAAAGTAAAATGTTAGGTATTATGCATAAAAACTATTTTGGATATGAACTAAAGCAATTAACAATGTTACAAACCTCAAGTGCAGGTGCTATTAACCTAACGTGGTATGAGTCAAAATGAACCAAGAATATGGCTCTCTGAGAATGTCATAAGTAAATTAATTTTTTAACATAAATGTGTTTTAATAAATATTGCTGTTTTAATTAGGTTAATGCATGCCTATATAGGGTGAAAACGTGTTAAAGTATTGTTTTTATTGAACTTTATGGGAAAAGACAAAATTACTGTCTGTAATATCGACCGAAACCTTTGATAGTTTCCACGAGTGGCTAAGGATTGTGGTCAACATTAACACTGATTGGCTGTTTTCAGTCGAGAATGTAAATGTTTTAATTTTTTTTCTTGATTTTGGGCATGCCTTGGATTAGTTCTGTTTGGTTGCTCCCAGAGCGAGCGATGAACCGAAAACTACAAATTGCATTGTATACATATAGCAAAAACATATCTTAGCTGTTCCAGCAGGACAATAAATTTATGGCAAAAATATGACATATGGTAACCCTAGTTCTGACCCTAACACAACTAACCGAAAAATGACTGACTGATATGCTTAGTAAAACAAAATGTTATTTGTTGAGTTTAAATAATAACTCTAACATCCCTCTAAACGATTCTATACTTTATCTTTTAATGCACAATATTTAGACCCTTATGTTTTCAACTACAAATCAATCAGTGTTGGACCTTTAAATACATCAAAGAGTGGTTTGAAAGACATGTAAATAAAGCCGAAAATATAAACCTAGATACTAGATATGTGGAACCCTTACCTGAACTTCATCATCTTTTCGGATAGGCATGGACCGAACATTGTACTTTTGTCTAAGTTCTTTTGACAAAGGGGCTGACATCAGGGTTCTCTTAATATGAGATGGAGCAGAAAAATGCCTTTTCCGGTTCTTGCTCCTTGAAGCGGTCACAAGTTTGTTGAATTTCATTTTGAATGGTGTTCTTTACCCCTAAAAGTACAATTGGTTATGGTAAGATGAGGTTAGATATACTGTTTTCTTTTTGATATGAATATGAATTAAAGGAAGGACTGGTGCGAAAGGATATATGGAGTATTGCTGTAAATGGCATTGCGGGAATAAAGCCATTTTTAGACAACTTAGAGCAGATGTTCGAAGATTTTTAGGAAATAAATTTTCACGTACCTACAGCAGCAAAACAAACTTGTCAAAAAGAAATATCATAACTGCGCAGCCGCATTCACTGTGAAGCAAAACGTCAATTGAAAAGTGACAGAACATGTCAGATTTTCAGCTTCGCCAACATAAGAACGTGAACAATTTGTCCCTAGAACATTTCTGATTGTGCCATAGGCAACACAATAATTGTACCATTTTGCAACCTGAGTTGGTTATATTTAAACATTCCCTAGTTCATAGTGGTAGCAGAAGTACTAATATTGTGGCAATGGTAATTTTATATCGGAGATATCGCTAACGTCAAATGTTTATTCTATCGTATCTCTCCAAAAATTAAAGAGCCTGGTGATTTTTAATGATTTGTGATCAAAAAAGCCTCACCGGTGGTGTTTAGTTATTATTTTTAAGGCGCATTCACCACTTTGTCCACGTTTATTGAATACAAATAAAATTAGACTGAATCTTCAAAAATACCACGATTTTACTACGAGTTACCTTCATTGTTACGTGACTTTAAATATTTTAAAGATACACTGCCCTAACGGTTGGGTCTCGGACTGTAGGAGCAACTAATAGAAATGAATCAAAAAATACTTAGAAGCCCTTGCGTTGCTGAACCGCCCAGCGAGCAAACTCATCGTTGCCCGTACCACGTCAGAGGGCTTCAGTGTTGCGCGCGCATCGCATTGTTGACAAAAATGTCTAATATTACACTTCACGCATGGTCCTCCGCTCGCTACGGGCGCAATCTAGGCATGCCCAAAATAAAAAATAGGTTTTTACACATAATATTAAAAATATAAAAACAAGCATGTACGGCAGACTCAGCAACCAAGCACCAAGCTACGGACCAGTTGACAGCAATTCGCTAGACCCTAAAGATATAGTGTTTGTCAACATTGTAATGCGCGCGCAACACTGAACCCCTTGAGATACAAGACGTTGATTGTACCGCATTAGAGAGCTTCAGAGTAGCGGACGCATTATATTGTTGACAACCAGCATATATTTTGAGCCTAGCGAATTGC
The DNA here is from genome assembly GCA_016904865.1 of Pissodes strobi. Taxonomy (NCBI): domain Eukaryota; kingdom Metazoa; phylum Arthropoda; class Insecta; order Coleoptera; family Curculionidae; genus Pissodes; species Pissodes strobi. The sequence continues at coordinate 12,195 of MU186268.1, read as the reverse complement.
TGTCAACTCGTCTGTAGCTCGGTGGTTGTATGCTGAGCCTGCAATACAGCGTCCCGGGTTCGATTCCAGTGGCAAGACATGTTGTTTTTATTTTCAAAGTATGTGTAAAAAGTTTTTTCATTATTTTGGGCATGCCTTGGGTCAGTTTTGGTTTTTGATGGTTGCGCCCCCGTAGCGAGCAGGGGGCCATGCGTGAAGTGTAATATTAGACATTTTTGTCAACAATGTATTGCGCGCGCAAACTCTGAAGCGCTCTGATAGGGCAGGGGTAAGGAGGGCTAGAAGTAAGGAGAGCAATCGACAATGGCCGAAATTCGGATTTCTGGTCATACTTTTGCAATAGTTCACAAGTTTGTCATAGTTGGCGCTGCGATCCCATGCGATAGGTTTTTAACACGGTGTTTTATGGAGACTATGTGATTATTTCGCGTTTTTTGTTAAAAAAAACTTTGTGTTAATTGCGTTTTATTACGTTTATGTGATTGACTATGAGTTTGGACCAAGTTAATCTAAGCAGAAGTTGTTTTGTACTTTGCATCATGAAATAAAAGACGTCATTTTGAGAATACAGCTGATTGTTTTTATTTCATATCAAGAAAATTATGATAAATTTTGTATCATATTCATCAATATCCTCTCTCTGTATGCTTGTGAATAATACAGTAATGATTTCTAATTGTTCTCAGATATTAATTATTAAGAATAAAATGTTTTGCTCATTGCAAATGCAAATAGTCTGTAACCTAAAATAAAACTGCATATAAACATTTTACCCTAATTTCTTGTTCAAAAAATAAATGATGAAAAATAATGTGAATAACATATTTTATTAATTTTTTACACAAACGCCTAAAAATTGTCTATAGAACTAAACTCGTTATATTAAGCAAAATTATTAACAGATTCTAAAAAGTATGGAAAAACATCTGATGAAAAAATTAACTACCGGTACTTTAAGTTACAGCCTCTAAAATTGAAATGGCAACGAGCGAATTGAGCAAAATCGCTAACGATTTATGATGCTTACAATTTTTACAGGTCTTGGCTGCCCATTCCAAACAGGAAGGCTTGACACATACACAAATAAAATGTTTTTCTTTTAATTTGTCTTCACCGAGATCGCACTACGATGGTTAAGGTACAGCTTTTACACTAAAGCTGTGGTTAGGGGTTAAATAACATCAAATAATACGTTTCCAATAAAGAAAAAGTGAAAAATGTCCACTATGTCCATAAGAAACCATGTATTTTTCCTATCGCATAAGACACGGACTCCCTCTGGCGGTGGGATGTTAAGCTCATTTATCGTCGACAAACCATGACGAAAATAATAACATTGCGTTTGATCTCCTTCCCTCTAGACCTCCTTAGGCAGGGGCAACGTCTTATCTCCGATGTAGTACGGGAAGCGATATTTCAGTTCGTAGTGCACTTGTGAATGCATGCGATGCAATTGGCATACGTCACCTCACGTAGCTAGTCAATCACGGGCCTCTCATTCACAAGTGCAATATGAACTGAAATCTCGCGTACGGGAAACGGCTACTCAGCTATCAATGTATTTTACATCTCATTTAGCAAGGGTCGATGTATTATCATTCGTTACAGGTAGTGTCTGAACTTAAATCATGCCGGGTAATATCAGTAAGATACCGTAATCATGTGCATCTAACTGCTTAAAACTGATTAAAAAATAACATATTTAATTTTCTTTTTGCAGAATGGAAGGTTCGAGCCGCAGAGCACCTATGAATCAGCGTGCCACTTTTTTCAATAAGGCGCCACTGTGTATTTCAATGTAGAATTGTGCCACTTTTGACACGATTGTGGACATATTAGTGGAACTGGATATATTAGTGATGTGCTGCTTTAGTGATGGGGAAATCGATTTGTTGTCAACTCGTGTAACTTATCACGCAACGCGCTAAAATATTTCGAATCTCTTTTGAAATAAGGCATTATTTAAGTATAGTAGACGTTTGCGAGACCCCAATCGCAGGGTTTCAGAGTTGCGTGCGCATTACGTAGTTGAGACACCATATCTTTATGGTCCACCGAATTGGTGGTCTCGTAGCTCAGTGGTTGGATGCTGTTTGTGATATGGAGGCCCGGTTTCGATCCCCGTCGATGTTTTCTTGTATTTTCAAAGTTATGTTTATTTATTTTTTAAAATTTGGGTTAGATCTGGTTGGTCGCGCCCCGGAGCGAGCGAAGCGAGCGGAGGGCAATGCGTGAAGTGAAAACGAAATGTAAAACAACTTTGAAGCTCTGTGACCCGGTCCCTGCAACGTCTTGTTATCAACACGGGCATTATCAGGTATTGCATAATCCTTACAACGATTAATTCAAATAGAACAAAGGCGATAGGTGATGTATCGAGTTGTCATAATGTTTCCCACATTTTAAAGTTGACTGCTCTAGCTCTACTGGCGTTGAATCGCTGAACCGAAACAGCGGAATTTACATTCCATTACAATCCAAACAACGATTCGGCTATTACAACGGTTATATCCGTGTGCTGGTTATGTTGAACATTGCTACTGAAAATCTGAAACTATTTTATTATCGCAAGCCATTTTGAGGCAACGTCCAACGTGGGCTGAAAATCAAATCTCAACCTTTTGAGACGTGTTTCTATAAAAATGTTTTTAAGAAAATCATGTAAATAGAGAGAAATTCAAAAAAATTAACACGTGCGACAGATTAAATGATCAAATTTGCGTTCATTTTTAGGTGCCTATCTCTGTTGATCAGATCACTCAGTGTTGATACATCAAAATAATAAATATTTCGTATTGCCTCTGTTAATATATATATATCTGGGAAATGATGAAAGAAGCGGTATATTAAAAATGCTTTATATTTAATGACTAACTTTTACTTCACAAAGCTGAACATATATAAAAAACTTCAATCAGGGCACTCCATATGTTTCATAATATAGGGACAAGGTTAATAGTTTTTGATTAACAGGGACAAATCGATGTAAAAAGCATCATATCATATACTTAATAAAAAATATGTTACGGTTTGTTTGAAAAATCTTCTTTAATTTCCTTTAGGTAATCTGAAAAACAAACAAATGTTAATTAATGATGTTCTTATTAATATTTAACGTTTTTCTAAAGAAACGTCCGCCGCTTCTGGTCTGTGAGTTGATATGCAAGGAACAATTGCGTGACATTCACGTCTACGTACACTAAATTTAACAGCAGCGCAGTGTTATCCTTCTGATATTTCATTTGACGCATGACCCTCCGCTCGCTTCGCTGGCCCCTGAAGCGCAATCAAACAAACCTAACCCAGGGCATGCCCAAAATAAGAAAAAGCAAGAATAAATTAACTTTGAAACACATATGAATTAGCACGTACGCATGCGTGAAGGCTCAAAATTCCCGTACCTAGACGCGAATCTGCGTGGCGACTTCACGATAGGGACGGGCGATAATTATCGATATATCTAACACATCGATGTTCGAAGTTTTTATCATCGATGATCCTCCGCAAAACAACACGACTCAAAATAATAATTTTAACAATTCTATAACAATTTTCCGGAGAGGGCGTTTCAGTGTTAAAGAGTGCGAATTCCAGCTTTAAATGTAATGGCTCTAGCGTTGGCTTTGCATGTTTTGATGTGCTGTTGTTGTACTTTTAAGAAAGCATTATAAGCAAATAATCTGTTGCAAAAATATCTAAATCTGGACCTAACGGTGCCAACAGAGGGTCACAGTGCATCCATCTTCATTGTCAGGAATTATAATAAGCTATAGCAACTTCCTTAAACAAACCTTCAATAAAGTCGATCTTCTTGGGATTTCTTTTTTTTGCCTCGGAAATACATTCTTCGAATTCATCTTGATTTCCACTTAATAGATTAACTTTAGCTAGCAGCAACCAGGATTTCAGGCAATCTTCGTTCACCCGTAGAGCCCAATCGTTAAGATCGCTTTTGGCTCTATCCAAGAAGCCCAATTTAATATAAGTAAGGGCACGATTGTTGTAGAGAAGAGCACTATCCTTAATTTGTTCTATTGCCTAGAAAGATATTTCATGAAATAATATAATATTGAAAATCTACAAATTCATTTGCGTCTCTCATTAACATGAGATAATATACGACATACCTTGTTATATAAAACCAAAGCTCTTTCATATTCCCCTCGTTTAAAAGCCAGGGTAGCCTGCTTCTTAAAAGTTTCCATTTTTTCTGTCCTTACAAGCCTATCTTTGTATCGTTTGTCAGCGTCCTTGGAGACCTCTTCCATAAAAGACTCTAGTACACATAATAAACATTATTAGCGCATCGAAATTATTTCAATTAACTTATTTACCTTTAGACATTTCATTTTCATTGGCCCCATCTTCTTTCATGAAAGCTTTTTTATTCAGAACCGTTCTGTTGCTTGTTACTTTTAAAACAACTTTTTCTTCATCAACGTCTTCTAAAATAGTCTCTTCTCCCAGGTACCTTTTAGCTTCTTCGTTCCCAATCTGCTGCAATTCTTTATCTTTTGAAGCCAGTTTTTTTACTATATTTCCAACCTAACACAATAATGTAGGTACATAAATTATTGGACTTTGAGAAAATGAATTCAAAATATCACTTATTAACTGATAAATGGATGCCATTATTAAATTAGATAAAAAAAGTTGGCTGTATTGAGAAAAAGCTGCCTAAATGGAAGCTCTATAATGAACCATGAAGAAAGTGGAAAAAAATTAGAATTTTGAGAAATTAGAATATTTTCTGAACTTATTTGCAAGGACGGAACAAAGTTAATTTTACTGTTTTCTCTTCCTCCATCTCATTAACATACCTATTTAGATAATAATTAGTGATATACTTGATAAAACCAAATGTAATTATTTATTGGATAATAAAATAGCTTTAGGAAACATACCTCATTAACTCTGTACATAAAATTGTTAAATTCTTCATCCAACTTTCCCAGGTCAGCTATTTTTTCTACGATTTCTTGTTTTTCTTCCATTTTAAAGCCTTTAAAAATATCGATCAAACTATTGGATGACGGTTGCCGGCTGTTATAAAGTTTGAAATGATATTTACTGGGCATTAAATGTAAGTCTCCCCTGGCAACGAGGAATGATATCATTGCACAGCGTGTTCCAAAAAGTTCTTGACGTGTTACGTTCTGTTATCAAATGGAAATTTCAGTTATTTTGTCCTTAAACATTTTTATACAAATATTTCATTACACATTTTTTAATGAAATATTGTTACACATTTATGAGTTTTATAGATTTTCCATGTCTATACTAACTGTACCCCAACGGAAATCATAAATCTCCATGTATTATGTTTATGAAAATAGCATGGTATATGTAATGAAAATTATCTTAGTTTCAAGGAACCGCCAAAAATTGCAAAAATAAGAACAAATACAATTTTTGAATAATTCTTAGGACTGTTTTAAATTAATAAAATTTACTACTCTATATAAGTTGCGCCTAGATTTTGTTAAAAATAAAACCTTTTCATTGCTGATATCTCAAAAAATTACGTTCTTCTTAAAAGTTGGTGTGTGAAAAGAAATTAAATTTGAAATCGCTAAATTTCAGATAAAATATGCAAGAAACTGAATAAATATTTTTATAAATGAGAAATTAAATAGCTTAAAAACAATGTGGTTTCGTATTATTTATGGGAAGTTTGAGGTTCAAAATATATATAAGTACATATTTTTTTGATTGGAGTGAACAGTTCTTCTCATACTTTTGGTTCGAAAAAGCTGGGAAAATTGACTTTTCAGGCAAAATGGAAAAACATCGATTTCTAAGTAAAAAAGAAGGATATATGCTTATTTTTTGGAAAAAAATATATTTTTTCAAATAGCCGATTGCTTGAAACAATGATGCCTGAGTGAGATAGATGGAATTAAACTTTTCGCCATTCCAAGTTTTGAGACGACACGTCACCATTTAATATTTTATTACTGGAAAATCGAATAATCTAGAGCAACGAAACTTTCTACACGAAAGAGGAGGAATATGAGCAAAACATACCAAAAATCACATCGACGTAAATTAAAATGCTGAATTGACGATTTTTTGATTATGAGGTTGCAAAATCTAATTTACGTACCAGACAACGCATAGCTATTTTCAGGAAACCAATTTCAATTTTCCGTATGAGATCGGGAAATACGAGAAAATCAGGGTTAAATTAAATTATGCAGAAAGTCACAAAAAATCCAAACTTTTCAATAGTTCGGCAACTTTACGAATCTGATTAGATACCTAGTTTTGCTTTTGATGTATAGTGAAACATTGAATACCTATTATATAATATAATGTAGATTTAATTGCCTCAAATCTCATTGACATCGGTTTGAAACTGGAAAAATGGGTCAGGATCGGAAAACGTGGACATTTTTTGGTGATTAGAGGCAGTTTCTGGTGAGTTTTATGGCAGATTTCGAAGTCAAATTATTTTTAGCATGCGTGCAAATTTTGTGATAGATTTATTTGCCTGAAACGTCATTTAAAACTGTTTGAGGATGGGAAAATGGGTCAGGATCGGAAAATATGGACAGCGGTTTCTGCCGCTTTTATGGGAGATTACGAGGCAAAATTTAAAATTTTTATTTTATTAGACAAACTTTGCAAACACTACAACTGATAGTAATTACGTGTAAAGTACAAAAAGAATAGAATAAGTGTAGCAACTAAAAATAAAAAAATATATGTGCCTCACCTTTATAAGCACACAACTGAAGTGAAACTTCTGAGAGATATTAGGAATTAAGTTTTTACTTTCTTAACTTTCTTTCTCAACTTTTGCCCCCGGTCTCGACACTTTTTTTAATTTTTTTTTCTCTTTTTCAATCTTTTTTTGCCGAAAACCTCATTTCTTTAACTTTTTTTTTATTATTAATTTTTTGACTTCTTTTCGGTTCATTAACTTTCCGAACAATTTTGTCTTTTTTTCTATTATTTTTTTTCTTATTTGGTTTTATAATACTTTTGGTAACTTTCCGAACAATCATTTGGTTTTTTTTATTTATTTTTTTTGTTATTTCGTTTTATAATACTTTTATTAACTTTCCGAACTTTTTTTTACGTTTTTTTATGTTTTCCCATTTTTTCAAAAATTTTTGATTTTTTTTTTCAGAAAGCATTTTTGCTTCCCATTTTTGCCATCCCCGACCTCGTAGCTGAATTCCCTCGCCTTTTTTTTTCGCCGAAAACCGCATTTCTCTTAACTTTTTTTTATTACTTTTTTTCTTATTTCGTTTTATAATTCATTTACTAACTTTCCGAATTTTTTACCTTTTTCAATTTTTTCCCATTTTTTCGAATATTTTTGGGTATCCGGGGAGGTGGTTGGGGTTATAATTAACCCCCCCCCCCCTCCGTAATAGGTAGCCGCCCATGAGACGCGCCTATCATAAAAATTTTGACCCCGTAGCTCTTCCCGTTCTCCCGAAATTAAATAATTAATTTCGGGAGAACGGGAAGAGCTACGTTGTTTCTTCTCCCCCTCTCCTGGCCGAACTGGTGGAGGTGAGAGGTGGGTGCAGTTTTCGTCTAGAGGATTCTCATTTTACCCCGGCTACATGTCCTGAAAATTTCAACCCTCTAGCTGTACTGGAACATGTTTAATTAAAGGGGCGTTTCACTTTGATAAGCGTTTAATTTTTTCTGGCTTTACCCTCGCTAAAGAAGTTTCACTTTAAAAATAATTAGAAAAAAAAAACAGACAAAACAAAATATTAAAATAAACTAAGTTGCAATGAAAACCATGTGTTCCATTATGCCTGGAGCAATCTCTTAATTTCACTTATTTTCACATTAAAAATGTCTACATTCCCCAACCTATTTAAGATACTATTACCAATCCTTAACATGATATTTATTGGAGATGTGTTGTTGTAGTTATTTATATATATTCTTATTAGCTTTCTTAGCCTAGTCTTAGGCACTTTAAAATAAATATAATCAATTAAATCACACAGTTTGTTTTTCAACAACTTTTAACCTTATTTAGCCAAGAACCTCGCATTTTTTCATATTGAGTTTGAAGTGGACTGTATTTTTGGAAAAGCTGTTGTCTACATACAAATTCTACAATTTTTAATGAGAATTAGAATGTAGGGAAATGTGATCAAATACAAGGTGAAATGGTAAGAGATATGTAATGACAAACTGATCGTACACTCGACTTATCGTGCGGCAAATGTAGGAAGACGTAAAGCTATCGATTGGAGTCCACGCATAAAAAAAAGAATAAGTGTGTGTTTAAGACCGCACGACAAAAATTAAAAACTTAACAAAGCGATATTAGAAACTAAATAAAATTAAAAGAAAAGTTTCTTCGAGCAAGGCGCCGGGTATCGAACCCTATACCTCTCGCACCATTTCACTCGAAAGCTTTTGTCGAAAATGAGTATAAGTATACGGACCGGCATAATACATATTCAATAGTTAAACATTATGTTTTTATGCTGATGATTTGGTTTTTATGTTTATAAATAATTATGATGTTGTAGGTTCGATCTTGGTCGATTTTCTAAACAAACAGAGAATGCACATAGGCACAACAAAAACCTTTAGCATTATATGAATATTTTAATATGTTATTTTACTTGAAAACAACTTGAAGCTCATAAATAAACAAATATAAACATTTAAAGTATTTAATTCTGACGGTACTAGAATATAGACAATTTTTGTCGGTGCTAGGTTATCGACTTCACACAATAACATAATAACAATACTTATAAGACTAAAGAAGTGTATAAGCAAATATAATCCTAACAAAATATACGGTTATAAATACAACCTTGCAGCTAAACACAGTTAAATGTTTGTTAAAGTTCCTACGGAACCACTCAGTGTGAGGTGATTAACTGAGATAACGCTGAGATGAAATACAGTAATATACAAGTAATAATAAAAGGATAAATGTTACCTTAATCTCCACAATAAGCTATTATGTACAATATATTCACCAATTGACAAGCAACATTCAATCGTTCAGCAGTTTATCTTCCGACACAGGAAAAGTCACTTATTAACACTTTCTAAGTCTCTTCTTAGCTTCTATATACAATGTACTTCAAGTTCTTGCAAATAAGAATGACTCAAGTTGTAGTGAGTTGAAAATATTATGCAGTAGGTATGTAAGAGAAAACTTACATATACGAAGATAGCATGTCAGTGATGCTTTTGAGGAAATGCGGTGTTAACGAGTACTGATCGCAACTTGTTTAGAAGAGGGCCAGTCAAGAAGTCCTCCATGGCCGAGCGCCATGGAGAGCGAACTATGGCGACTTGCTTGCACGAGGGCCTGGCAACAAGTCTTCCATGGCCGAGTGCCACGGAGAGCGCTTATAGAGACTTGTTTGAACGAGGGCCAGGGAACAAGCCTCTCACGGCTGAGTGCCACGGGAGCGAATGTTATCGCGACATTATTGCTTGAGAGTCTGGCAAGAAGTGAATTCTATAACGGGAAGAGGCGTTGTCTTCCTCGTTCCTCGTCATTTGGCGCGTGAACTTACCCCCATTACTATGACATATAGAACTTCCGTAAAGGGCAAATAACGTAAATATAGAGAAGTTGTACAAAAACTTAACATGACAGGTTGTCTAAATTCAAATTATGAATTTTAACACAAACCTGGTCGAAATCTGCTGTCTAGTTTTTATAAAATTCGAATATTATAGATCGGAATTTTAGGGAGCCCTAAAATTATAGATAGGAATTTTAGGTTGGGTGAGGTGGCTATCCTGTAGGAAGCACCATGATTGGTCGGATACGTTTCGAGGCCGTTCTGCTTTTAGCTATCTAGACTAACTGATGCAGTGGATAAACGTTGCAACAAGAGATGGCGCTAAGAGAGAGTTTTTAAGCGGCATTCTTGGAATGCGATAGATACACAGTGGCGTGGAATATTAATATAATACGAATTAAATCGCTAGGTTTGAAAACATGTTCAAATGGTTTTTGAACAGCTGATTCGATTCGAGCCCACTTTATGAGCGTTAAAGAGCCGAGCGTGATGCGTGACGGCTCAATTTGATTCAATCCCCCCACTATACGCATATAAAGAAGTTTCCAGTTCAAAAATTTAGTGCCTTTTATGAATAGTACTTACAAATTTAGGTAGTTTATAATAGATTAGCTTCTGAATGCAAATTACGAAAACTGTTTGAAATAACCAACGACATTAATAATTATAACAGATACAAATAAAACGAGCTACTTTAACAAAATTGATTTGAAGGTTTATTTCCTTTTTTTGGATCATTAATTCACCTGCTTCAGAAATTATTATTCTAATCATTTTTGATATTGCCGAGACTAGCATAAAATTTTAGGAGAATTTAATAGGTAATAATATAAAAGAGTTCTCCTTTATGTAACTAAATTTGGAAAAAAACACTGTAAGTATTCCCAAACTGTTTTTAGATCATTCGATTTTAAAACGAAAATGCTAGAACACAGCTCCCAATTTTTGAAAAAAAAAAGAAAATAATTTTTCTCTAACAAGGCAATCATTAAAATATATAATATGTTGTAAGATGTTAAAACGCTTCTTAATAGGAGAGGTATAAGCGGAACTAATAAAAATCTAAAAATATGGACGTATATACGAGCTGAATCAAAGGCATAGGTAACGCATAAAAATATGGGGCTAACGCAACCAGATATAACTAGTCTATACCTACGAGTTAGTAAATATTTTGATGGCGATGCCAATAACCCCAAAGGGTACGAACTCACAGAAACAATATAAACAAGACAAAATATTTAAATAAACAACTACACAGGTTAACAAACTTGCAAACGCTCCACTTTTTGCGCTGATTCCGTTTTAATAAAGTCAAAAACTCCGAGAAAAAAAATTGCACTAGTAATGTTTATACCTGATGAGGCATCGTATGTTTTTTAAGTTGTTTTGTTAATATTTTTAAAATATTTATACAATTTTGAGTTTTTAAAACCAAAAACGCGGAGAAACATAATATTAAAATCTTGCCTTAAAACAACAGACACAAGCAAGTCTGAAATATATTTATACATTTTTTTTTAAACCCGTCCTTTATTATTAAATTTGATATAAGAGAAAATAGAATATCTAAATTTGGCCTTTGTTGCGTTAATGCACTATTTTACACATTTAATAATCTTTATGGTCCTGATTTAGGTATTTTAAATCCATTTTAAATAACTATAAATCTCTTAAATAACCCTTAAATATTATTCAATATTTTACATACATTTTCAGCACTTTATATAGCCTTGAATTTTTACATAAATTTTCAGCACTTTATATAGCCTTGAATATTTACTGTAAATACCTGTTATATGTCCTTAAATAGTTTTAAATATCTTTAAATATCTATTTTTTTTTTAATATTATTTTATTTCCTTTAAATATACAAATTATTAATTTGGTGCGCACTCTTTTGGCATTTGCGCACCCCTCGAAATTAGCAATTCACAAATTATTGCTTTCAATATTTTAAATTCGTTTGAAATAACTATAAATCTTTTAGGTAACCGTTAAATATTATTCAATATTTTAAATACAATTTCGGTCCTTTAAACAGCTTTGAATATTTACTGAAAATACGTGTTAAATGCCCTTAGATAGTTTAAAATATCTTTAAATATCTATTTCTTAAATATTATTTTATTACCTTTAAATATATAAATTATTAATTATGGTGTGCCCTTTTTGGCACTTGCACATGCACACCCCTCGAAATTAGGATAATATAAGTGTAATAGGAGGCTACTGTGTCGTAGGAAAAAGAAAAAGGCAATGAAAATAATTTTTTGTAATTGATTGTTATATGATTAAAAAATATGCATTACATGAGATAAATCACATGGGCATATTTTTGAATAACCTGAATAGGTTTTTGATATATCCGAGGCTATATCCTTTAATGCAGAAATATAAAAGCACAATGCAAAAATTATTGCTTTAAGTACTTTAAATCCATTTTAAATAACTATAAATCTCTTAAGTAACCCTTAAATATTATTCAATAATTTAAATACATTTTTGGGCCTTTAAATGGCTATGAATATTTACTGCAAATACAAGTTAAATACCATTAAATAGTTTTAAATATTTTTAATTATCTAATATTTTTTTAAATATTATTTTATTACCTTTAAATAAAAAAAATATTAGTTATGGTGTGCACTTTTTTGGA
>MU186267.1:55154-69962 GCA_016904865.1 Pissodes strobi | reverse complement strand
TTCTTTCGCGTAAAGGCGCCCAACGTTGGGCCAATTTTTTGGAAAAAATTATATAAAGTCAAAACTGTTTGGCTGAAAAAGTGTTGATTGATAGAGTGGAGCCCTATTTAAAGGACTTATGCGATGTCCCGATTTGACCTCTCTTGACCCATCTGCTAGAGTATTTACACAGGAAAAAATCGATTAATTTAAAAATAATAGACGATATTGATGTGAAGGTCGAAGACCTTTATAATCATAGCCTATTGAAACAAAGTTATCCGCTTCGGTTCGGCCAATTCAAGAGAGCTGTCAGCGCCATAACTGAAAGGGGAAACGCCTTAGCTTCCAACTCAAATTATAACGTTAACCTAGTATTTTAAAGGGTATCGTATTATCTTTTGTAGTGGACTTTAACTATTAATTGCGGCCCCGTTATTCAGATAAGCGCTTGCATCGTAATGAAAGCCTCAAAGGGGACGAAAATTTAAAACCGGCAACCTTAATGTAGGAGGGCCTTTGCTAGGGGGGGCCCATTAAAACTTTTCGGCACACAATCGGCCAGTGTGGGAATTATCCCGGAATTTTTTGACTTTCGTTCGGTCGTCTCTCGTCATTAATTTTATCCTGCAAAGTCAGATGATATTCGGTAGTATAAATTCATTAATTATAAGTATCGAAACGGGTTTCATATGTATGGTTTCGTATGGACAAAGGAAAAAAATTGCGATAAACAGGAATCGGGACATAAAAATAATAAATTATTGTACAACACGAGGAAGACAGATTACGCAAATACACATCAAGCAACAGGGCCGTAGCTAGGCGTTCTCCATGGGGGGTTTAGGTTAAGTAGGAAAATTTTTTTTAGCGAATTAAGTTAAAAAGTCCCGCAGGGCCGCCGGATGCACACATTTTTTGGAGCCATGGGGGGGTACAGACCCCCCCCCCTTATATACGGCCCTGTAAAGCAACAAAAACCACATAGATATTAACATTGTATCCAAATGTATATGGGTTTAGTTAAACAAAAAATAAATACACAGGCGTCAAATGGTATGAATAACTGAACAAAGCAAGAAAGACAGATGACACACACATAAAGCAACAGAAAAATTAATATAATTGTAACAATAGACTGCAGAAAATATACTGAAATTAACTAGAAGAAAATACTGATAACAAAAACAAAAATCAATGGAAAATATTAAATAATTAATTCTAAAAGTGTATTAATGTAAAAAAATAAAATTAAAGCTTTGCTTTTATATAAAAAATTATGTGCCTCACCTTCATAAGCACACAACTGAAGTGAAACTTCTGAAAGATATTAGGAATTGTTTTTATTTTTTTTAAGTTTTTTTTCTCAACTCTTGTTCCCGGTTTCAACACTTTTTTTAAATGTTGTTTTTCCTTTTTTTTTAACTTTTTTTTCGCTGAAAACCGCGTTTCTAATTTTTGTTTATTAATTTTCTTTCTTTATTTCGTTTTATAATACTTTTATTATCTTTTCGAACAATTTTTACTTTTTTTCAATTCTTTTAAAAAGTGTGTTTTTGCATAAAGCGGTTTTTTCTTTCCATTCATGCCATCCCCGACCTCATAGTTGACCTCCATCGCCTTTTTTCCGCCGAAAACCGCGTTTCTCAACTTCCTTTTTATAATTTTTTTCTTATTTTGGTTTATAATACTTTTATTACCCTTCCAACAATTTTTTTGCATTTTTTATAAATTTTTTTTCCTATTTCGTTTTATAATACTTTTAATGTTTCCGAATTTTTTTTTACGATTTTTCAATTTTTTCTATTTTTAAAAAAACATTGTTTTCTTTCCATATTTGCCAACCCCGACCTCGTAGCTGACCTCCTTCGTTTTTTTTTCGCCAATAACCACTTTTCTTAAACTCCCTTTTATTATTTATTTTCTTATTTCGTTTTATAATACTTTTTACCTTTCCAACATTTTTTTGTTTTTTTTTATTTTTTTTTTCTTATTTAAATTTATAATACTTTTATTAACTTTCCGAACATTTTTTTCCCCTTTTTTCCAGTTTTTCCTAATTTTTTAAAAATATTTATAATACTTTTATTACCCTTCCAACAATTTTTTTTGCATCTTTTATTAATTTTTTTTCTTATTTCGTTTTATAATACTTTTAATAAATTTCCGAATTTTTTTTTACGATTTTTTAATTTTTTCTATTTCTAAAAAAGCATTTTTTTCTTTCCATATTTGCCAACTCCGACCTCGTAGCTGACCTCCTTCGTCTTTTTTTCGCCAATAACCAATAAACTCTTTTTTATAATTTTTTTTCTTATTTCGTTTTATAATACTTTTTACCTATTTAACTTTTTTTGTTTTTTTTTTAATTTTTTTTCTATTTCGATTTATAATACTTTTATTAACTTTCCTAACATTTTTTTCCCTTTTTTTCAGTTTTTTCTAATTTTTTAAAAATATTTGTTTTTTTTTTCATAAAGCATTTTTCTTCCCATTTTTGCCATCCCGAACTCGTAGCTGTCCTTCGCCATTTTTCGCCAAAAACCGCGTTTCTTGAAATTTCTTTTTATTATTTTTTTCTTATTTCGTTTTATAATACTTTTATTACCTTTCCAATATTTTTTTTTTGTTTTTTTATTATTATTTTTTCTTATTTCGTTTTATAATACTTTTATTAAGTTTTCGAATATATTTTTACGTTTTTTCAATTTTATCTATTTAAAAAAAAATGTTTTTTGTTATAAAGCATTTTTTTGCCATCCCCGGCCTCGTGCTATAGGAGGTTCCTCGAATACCGTGGAAAGCAAACACACCAATGTTTCGACGCTGGATCAGCTAGGCGTAAAAATGAGGCTACAAACTTGTATAAACCAGCAGTATCTTAAATACTTTGGCCACATAGCAAGAAAATCAGAGGCAATGGAGAAAAATCATAGTAGAGGGAAAATTTAATGGCCGAAGACCAAGAGGCCGCTTACCGTCGCGATGGGTGGACCAGCTGAAGGAACTGACCGGAGAGAGCTTACCGGAAGCAGTGCACCACGCCCAAGACAGAGAAGCGTGGCGAGAGACCGTAAACAGGATGCATACATGATGTTACCACACCCTTTCGTAAGGTTGGACAAGAAGAGAGACTGCAGTAGATTACGGTACGTATACACTAGGTACAAGGGTTTTCATCGCAATTATGTATGTGGTTTGCATCCTTTCAAACCATAGTGAACTCATATAGAATATAGAATTGAATGAAAGTCCACAGGACAGACAGAAGGACAGGTTAGACAGGACAGGACAGACAGGATAGACAGGCAGGACAGACCAGTATAAACTGTATACAGGCCTGTATAACCTGTCTAAAAGCTGTTTAAGCCGTCTAAAAAGCTGTTTAGGCTATCTAAAAAGCTGTTTAAGCCATCTAAAAAGCTGTTTATGCTGTCTAAAAAGCTATTTAAGCCGTCTAAAAAGTTGTTTAAGCTGTATAAAAAGCTGTTTAAGTTGTCTAAAAGCTGTATATATAGACATGTGCGGTTTTCAGTAATCGATAGAGATAGAACAGCTTTATTAACAGTGAGATACTCAAACTGTTCTTATATTCGTTCAAAATCGCAATAAAAAGTCCGGTCTCCCTCAATTTTCCAGCAGTTTATTTCATCTAAAATACCTGTTGCTTAAATCGTCGTTGCCAGATTTATAATTGGTATTAACGTAACAACAAAAGACGAATGCGCATGCGGGCGCACAGAGGCTGGCCCGCTTGACGTGACAGATTAGGATTTAGATTGCCCGCACCAACTAATTTATCTTTCTTAAGAGGTTTTATTATGGCATTGGGTTAACATCTGGATACTTTTATCCAGCATATAGAAACTAAATTATTTTTGCGAAACAGGTAATACGGTTCTGCTCATATATTCCAGAAATTTCAAGCAGATAATGGCAAATCGCAGACCTTAAAAAAATTACTAATAAAAAATTAACCAAGACACTTAAAAAATTGCGGTTTTCTCCAGTCGATAGAGGAATAGCTCTTCTATGAACCCTCAAGTCTGTTAAAATAAATCTCAAAATTTATACAGTTGCCAACTGTTTAAAAACCGTTATTTATAGATTACTGGCTTTTCATGCAAACCGTGGTCCAGAAAATATAGATAGGTACTGCAGTGGAATTACTGTGTTCTTCAGTCGATAGAGATAGAACAGCTCTATTAACTGTGATATGCTCGAACTGTTATAACAGGTTTCAAATTTCTTACACACAATCAAAATCGCCATAAAAAATTGTCAATTGTCAATTTGATAATTTGAATTTCTCATTAATCGCATTAGAAGTAAAATGTGCCTCAAAAATGGGCAAAAATCATGTTGTTTCGAATTTTGTAAAAAAACTAATACATTACTAATTCATAAACATTTCTGCATTTCTAAAAATGTGGCAACAACGTCCATGGGGAGCAACAGGTCCGCGCTATGGCTTCCCATTTCAAATCATCAGTTATGGTTGAAATTAAATAATATAATTAATTGTGGGTTATTTTTTTTATATAATTATTCATTTTTAAACAGAAAAACAAACCAGAACC
Organism: Pissodes strobi; assembly: GCA_016904865.1. Taxonomy (NCBI): domain Eukaryota; kingdom Metazoa; phylum Arthropoda; class Insecta; order Coleoptera; family Curculionidae; genus Pissodes; species Pissodes strobi. The sequence goes on along the minus strand of MU186267.1, from coordinate 65,403 downwards.
AACTAATCAAAATTATAAATAAATAAAGCAAAAAAGTTAATGTAATTATTACAATTTACAACAATAGTAAATGACATAAATATTATCATTGGAAGTAAATATCTGATATTAGAAACAAAAACTTAAAACAAACGAAAGATAAACACAAATAAAGCAAATAATAAAAATAATAAATAATTATACAAAACAAAGAGGACACAAAACGCGCATTGAAGTGAAAAAATTTTTAATTGATTTTTCAGCAAAAAAACCTATAAGCAAAGAGAAAAACAAAGGGGGAATTAAATGATAAAAATAACAAATAGTTATTATAAAACCCAAGGAAGACAGATTAGATATTTTGAGGTTTTTACTTCTGTCGTGAGGGCCCTTTGGGAGATACTATTTATTTAGCAACTGCACCAGTTGCTCAAGTTACGAAACAATTTAAAAATTCCTCCCGAAGAATATAAGAAAGAAATCTCATTCTTCATCGCATATTAAATGGAATTTCGCCGTTGATTTGCAACTTTTAAAACTTTTTATATCATCAGCACCATCGCGAACAATTTTCCGGAACGGCTCATTTCATTTCGGACGATTAGATTTTACCGCCGTATTTTTATAACTTTTTCCATTTAAATTAGACTTTAAGATTTCGACGGGTTTTAATTTGGCAAGTAAGTCGAACGGTGTTTTCATTTCAAGAAAGTATTCGATTATTGCGAGTTTTATGCGCCAATTAGAATATATTTTGCGAATCCCTCCTCCCCGTAACGTTGCAACCCCTGGCCCTGGGGATGTTTTTTAAATATTCCTCGAGTTTCACTTAAAAGTTTTTATACTGTTTCGATAGGGATTTAAATAGTCGCTATTAGGCAAAAACCTTATTCATCCAGGAATTTTCATAGTTTTAATCGGTTAGATAAAACCAACTAAAACCATTCGGGAAAATTAAAGAACTGGATGAAACACGCCCGTCGAGAAAAACTATCCCTTATACGGGTTGATTACGTATCATTACCTGGCCCCAATAGGATTTTCTTCCGCATTACCCGGCAAAGAAAATCGTCCCATTAAGGTAATGATTTTCATTTTCGCTGTGGACACCGCGTCGCTCTCCACTCATATAAAGAAAATTGAAATATACATTCGTCGTAATGGAATGAGGGAGGACCGAAAAAATTAGGTCGTAAATATTCCTTAATCTCCGTGATATATCGCAGGCTATTATGCGTAGCGCCGTAAGAAACAATAACCAAAGGGGGGCTCAGGTTTTCAACATGTTGTCTTACATGAGCTTGTGAGGGGGATGGGGAGGGGGAGGGAGAAGCTCAATCAAGTTGAATAGTTAATACTTATATTTTGTTTCCTGGTACTGGATATTAAGGGTCGATTCTATGGAAAATAATTACAAAAAGTCAAACATCCAAATTATTGTTTGGCTGATGTGGGTTGGAGGCTAGGCGTCGATTTTATGAAAAAGAATTACAAGTCAAACATCCAGATGACTGTCTGGCTGAAAAAGTGTCGAGAAAAATAACTGATAACTATAAATTTGGTGCAAAATTCACTAATCAAGTGAAATACCGCATAATTACAAAAGATGTACCTCCTATATGCGAGAAACCCTATAGATTTTACAGGGTGAAATACAACAGTTATTCGATGATGGAATTATAGCGGAAAGCCAGAGTCCGTGGTTTTTCCCGCTATTTTAGTAGAGAACCGTTTACATCCAGGAGAAGATCTTCAGTTCAGATTATGCATAGATTACAGAGAATTAAATGAAATCATGAAAACAGACTGTTTTCCTTTACCACATATTCAAGCTACGGGCTCATGCCTGTGACTTACCGGAAGGGTATAAATTACTTTCTAACTAAAAGACTTAACACACATGCAACAATCGAAACGGATACATAGAGTCTGCAGCAGGAAACAAAACTACTCACTTTAATGATATATTATTCTCTCCTGCCAGCCCGATGTAACGACGAAATCATGACTTCAATACGTTTCTTTGGGTTAGATGTACCTCCTATATGCGAGACACCATATCGATTTTACAGGGTGAAATACAACATTTATTCGCTGATGAATTTATAGAGGAAAGCCAAAGTCCGTGGTCTTTTCCCGCTATTTTAATAGAGAAACGTCTACATCCAGGAGAAGATCCTCAGTTCAGATTATGCATAGATTACAGAGAATTAAATGAAATCATAAAAACAGATATTTCTCCTTTACCAAACATTCAAGCTTACGGGCTCATGCCTGTGACTTATCCGAAGGGTATAAATTACGTTGTAACTAAAAGACCTAACACACATGCAACAATCGAAACGGATATATAGAATCAGCAGCAGGAAACAAATCTAATCACTTTAATGATATATTATTCTCTCCTGCCAGCCCCATGTAACGACGAAATCATGCCGCCAATACGTTTCTTTGGGTTAGATGTACCTCCTATATGCGAGAAACCATATCGATTTTACAGGGTGAAATACAACAGTTATTCGATGATGAAATTATAGAGGAAAGCCAGAGTCCCTGGTCCTTTTCCCCTATTTTAGTAGAGAAACGTTTACATCCAGGAGAAGATCTTCAGTTCAGATTATGCATAGATTACAGAGAATTAAATCAAATCATAAAAACAGACATTTTTCCTTTACCAAACTCAAGCTTACGGACTCATGCCTGAGACTTATCCGAAGGGTATAAATTACTTTGTAACTAAAAGACTTAACACACATGCAACAATCGAAACGGATACATAGAATCCGCAGCAGGAAACAAATCTAATCACTTTAATGATATATTATTCTCTCCTGCCAGCCCCATGTAACGACGAATTCATGACGCCAGTACGTTTCTTTGGGATAGATGTACCTCCTATATGCGAGAAACCATATCGATTTTACAGGGTGATATACAATAGTTATTCGATGATGAAATTATAGAGTTCGTAGTCTTTTCCCGCTATTTTAGTAGAGAAACGTCTACATCCAGGAGAAGATCTTCAGTTCAGATTATGCATAGATTACAGAGAATTAAATGAAATCATAAAAACAAACATTTTTCCTTTACCAAACATTCAAGCTTACGGACTTATGCCTGTGACTTATCCGAAGGGAAACAAATCTAATCACTTTAACGATATATTATTCCCTCTTGCCAGCTCGATATAACCACGAAATCATAACGCCCGTACGTTTCTTTGGAGTTGTGCGAATCGACTTGTTCGTTTCCGTTTTTGCGTTAAAGTTCCCGAAACTTTCGCGGAGGCAAAAAACGGCACAATTAGTATTTTAACGTCTTGCTTTCGCTAATTTACACCGCGAGTTTTTATCGTGTGGAACGCGTTTGGATTGCTGAATAGAGCGTCGTCGGGCATTCCCTATTTCTCTCAACATCAACTGCTATCTATCGCTTGTCAGTACAATTTCACTAATTATATCCATTCCGGCTGACAAAAAGTAAAACGAAAGTGAAATTATCTATCTCATTTGATCCGTTTCCCACCCCTGTCGGTTGTAGACAAGATCCTATTAGGCCTGGTAATGACGAAATCAGGGCGTTTTAGTTCGTTTCCTTCTCTCCCGCTGAGAAAATGGACTTTTTCTTGTCCTTGCCCGGTATTAAACTTTCTGGAAGTTTTAACGCTTTTTCTTTGCGATGGAATAAAGGCAGCTCCGATTAATTATTCCGATTTCCTTTTTTCTGCAGTGTTTTCATTGTCTTACTGTCTTTCTTTATTGTCTTTAAATTTACTCTTGGAAAGGGGATGCCAGATGGGCATAACGCTCTGTTTACGGGTGGTTTGCTCGACATAGGATGGGTATTTGCATGTGAGGAAGCACTTTTTGCAGTGATCCAATTAAGAACTCGGAAATCGATACAAAACCCGTAGTAAGCTTTTGGTGCTAAAATAATTTGTTAGGTGAGAACATAGATATACAGATGAAATAAAGCTGAAAAAGCAGCTATTTGCAATTTTCAGTGGTTATATATGCCTCTTTATCAAATTTTAATTGAAGATTCCTCGAGAACCTGTAAAGTGTCAGTTTTTTGCTGAGAAAAATCTTATCCTAGAGCGTATAAAAAAGTTTCAGGTATTTGCAGTAGTTAATTAACATCCGACTCAAACAGTAGAATATTACTAGGCAATAGCTTAAATAAGGTCAAGGTCATTGACTAGCATGAATAATTTAGAGTCTCGTGTTCGATTTCCTCCGGGGCAACTGTCCTCAACAAATATTGCCATAATATCTCCCGGCCCGTCATTAGTATTCTATTAATCATTCGTCGTCGCCGCCCCTGTCGTTTCGGGGTCACATTGTCAACCCAGCGGGTGGTAATTTAAAAAGCATCTACACCGTATCTTGGTCACGTGTCAGCAGGAGGGGGAGTTCCGAGCCTAATGCGCATTAAGTTAGTCAACAGTGACCGGCAGGACGGCCGACTTTGTCATTAAGCTGTCACTGTTTTCAATCCGAATCGCCTGATAATAATAATACTAACAGATTTATTTTAGACAGGGTGGTCCTTCAAAAGTACGTATTACCTCGTTAGATATTTTCGACCCCAAATTTTATGACAGTGCATCCTCCCCTCGTTCCCTCGCCGACGTAAACGAAATTTTATAATATTTCTATTTATATGCAGATGTGATAACTGGGCTCCGGAATAAACCCGGATCCCCGAGCTCTCGTTAGCTGCGAAATTACCTCTTGCCGCTAACTTCATTTTTCTTTAATTGTTCCAGAGTTATGGCTTCGGGAGTTTTTCATTTGGCCAAATTGCGATGTTGTCGTTTTCATTTTGGGTTATACCTGCGGTAAATGGGCGTTGTTGTCTAGACCACTATCTAGCGGGCAAAACGTTTAATTAAAAAGTCGCACCTTAGGGCGTTACCGCTTCATTATTATTCGGCCTGTATCGCTTTGTTTCAGCCATAATATTGGGTTAGCTTGGGCTGAGATTGGGTTAGCGATTTTTTATTTATAATGAAAGCAAAAATGCTTTTTAGGTTCGTTTCAGCTACAAATTTATAAATTTAGTGAAAAATTCACTAATCAAGTGAAACACCGCATAATTACAAAAGATGTACCTCCTATATGCGAGAAACCATATAGATTTTACAGGATGAAATACAACAGTTATTAGATGATGGAATTATAGAGGAAAGCCAGAGTCCGTGGTATTTTCCCACTATTTTAGTAGAGAAACGTCTACATCCAGGAGATCTTCAGTTCAGATTATGCATAGATTACAGAGAATTAAATGAAATCATAAAAACAGAAATTTTTCCTTTAGCAAATATTCAAGAGCCAATTGATCAGCTTACGGGCTCATGCCTGTTTCGACGATGGATTTAGCCAGTGGATACTTCCAAATTGAGCTTGATAAAAGAGTGCTTTTGTCACTCCAGACAACACGTACGTAATTATAGAGGAAAGCCAGAGTCTGTAGTTTTTTCCTGTCATTTTAGTAGAGAAATGTCTATATCTAGGAGAAAACTCTCAGTTCAGATTATGCATAGATTACAGAGAATTAAATTAAATCCCGAAAAACAAACATTTTCCCTTTACGACATATTTACGAGACAATTGATCATCTTACGGGCTCAGTAGGGAAAAGGACCGTTGAGCTAAAAAAAGTAGAGGTTGTAGAGAAACTAGACGATTTGGGTTAGGAATGTATTCATTTTGGCGAAAAATATGGAAAAAGAGCTCTGAATTTGGGTTAATTTGGGTTAGCGATTTCTATTTAGAATGAATGCAAACATGCTTTTAAAAAATTTGAAGTTTAGGTTCGTTTCAGCAAAAAAATTATAAATTTAGTGAACAATTCACTAATCAAGACACCGCACAATTACAAAAGATGTACCTTCTATATGCGAGAAACCATATAGATTTTATAGGATGAAATGCAACAGTTATTAGATGATGGAATTATAGAAGAAAGCCAGAGTCCGTGGTATTTTCCCGCTATTTTAGTAGAGAAACGTCTACATCCAGGAGAAGATCTTCAGTTCAGTTTATGCATAGATTACAGAGAATTAAATGAAATCATAAAACAGACATTTTTCTTTTACCAAATATTCAAGAAACAATTGATCATGTCTCTTTTCGACGATGGATTTAGCCAGTGGATACTTCCAAATTGAGCTTGATGAAAGAGTGCTTTTGTCACTCCAGACAACACGTACGTAATTATAGAGGAAAGCAAGACCCTGTGGTTTTTTCCCGCCATTTTAGTAGGGAAACGTCTACATCCAGGAGAAGATCCTCAGTTCAGATTATGCATAGATTACAGAGAATTAAATAAAATCCCAAAAACAAATATTTTCCCTTTGCAAAGTAGGGAAAAGGACCGTTGAGCTAAAAAAGTAGAGGTTATAGAGAAACTAGACGATTTGTGTTAGGAATGTATTAATTTTGGCGAAAAATATGGAAAAAGAGCTCTGAATTTGGGTTAGTTTGGGTTAGCGATTTTTATTTAGAATGAAAGCAAAAATGCGTTTAAAAATATTAAGTTTAGGTTCGTTTCAGCTAGAAATTTATAAATTTACTGAACAATTCACTAATCAAGAGAAACACCGCACAATTACAAAAATGTACCTCCTATATGCCAGAAACCATATAGATTTTACATGGTGAAATACAACAGTCATTAGATGATGACATTATAGTGGAAAACCAGGGTCCGTGGTCTTTTCTCGCTATTTTAGTGGAGGAACGTCTATATCCAAGAGAAGATCTTCAGTTCAGATTATGCACAGATTACAGATAATTAAATGAAATCATAAAAACAGACATTTTCCCTTTACCAAGCATTCAAGAGACAATTGATCAGCTTCCGGGCTCATACCTGTTTTCGACGATGGATTTAGCCAGTGGTTACTTCCAAATCAATCTTGATGAAGGAGTGCTTTTGTCACTCCAGACAACACGTCGTAATTATAGAGGAAAGCCAGAGTCCGTGGTTTTTTCCCGCCATTTTACTAGGGAAACGTCTACATCCAGGAGAAGATCCTCAGTTCAGATTATGCATAGATTACAGAAAATTAAATAAAATCCCAAAAACAAATATTTTCCCATTACGAAATATTCAAGAGACAATTGATCAACTTACGGGCTCAATAGGGAAAAGGAAAAGGAAGTGGGTTAGGAATGTATTCATTTTGACGAAAATTATGGAAAAAGATCTCTTAATTTCGGTTAGTTTGGGCCAAGTTTGGATTAGCGATTTTTATTTAGAATGAAAGCCAAAATGCTTTTTAGGAGGAAATATGAAGCTCAGGTTCGCTTCGACTAAAAATATGTAAGTGTAGTTAAAAATAAAGAAAATTAACGATTTGGGCCAGAAATGTATAAATTTCAGAGAAAAATAGGGGAAAACCGAGTTTAACGAAAAAAGGGAGAAAATAGGAAAGTTACTTAAAAAACTTACCTGCGACCCGATAATTATAATGCGCATGTCTTTCGTTTGAGGTATACTTGAAGAAAACTGTGTGCGATTTTTATGGTTTCCATTTTAACGCAAGACTAGTTTAGCTTCACTTCACTCATTGATTTAATTAGAGCTTTATTTTTTTAAAATTTGACAGATTTATTTTAGCTTTGACCCTGTTAGATTAGGAAGACCACCCAGAGGGAGGGGCGCTGCAAGTTAATGTATATAGACAGTGGGCAGAGCTTTGAGTTTGGGGGACCCAATCCAGAGATGGCCTTTCCAAAGTTGGAATTGACTGACAGATTGATATTTGCGTTAAAAATGAAGAGTTTATAAGGAAAATAGACTATTTGGGTTAGGAAAGGCGGAGAATATGGAAAAAGAACTGTATTTAGGGATTAGTTTGGGTTAGCGATTATAATCAAACAAAAATTTATTTTTTAAGAGAAAATATGAAGTTTTGTTTCGTTTCGGTTAAAAATTTATACATTTAGTGAAAAAGAGAGAAAATAACCAAAAGTTACTTAATAAATTCTGTTTAGGAGTACAGAAAGTAGAAAACTATATATATCTCGACCTAATTACAGTAGCCTTTATATCATCGAATCATCGGATTGCAATAGTGGTAGTTTTCCAGAAAAGTGAATTCTTCTTTGGCCGATAGCCCCCAGCCGCAAGAATACAATGTCTTCAATTGTGTAGATCCAAAGGATGCCATTGTTTTTAATGTTGTTGTTACTCCCGGCTTGCGAACCACAGTCACCTATTCTCCACCCATTTCAAAGCGAATTTCATCGAAAAGAAAAGCGAATGCATTATTGGACAAGTAACACGGTTTTGTGACAGCGTTTGGTGTAAATGTAACTTCAATGTAAGCGCTCGAAGTGCTCGTGCTCGCAAACGTTGAATTTTAATTTCTATATAAGTATTTCAAGTTCGACACTAATTCGTCTTCCACTCACCACATTTTATTAGAAATAAAATAAGCAATTTGTACTGTGTCGACGGCAGCTCAATCACTTTTTCTTTAAAGTGCTTTTTATGTCAAGTGATTATTGAACAAAATCACTTACAATAATAATATTTAGAATCGAATATTGATTGTGTATAGATATCCGAGCTCTAAATAGGACCGCAGAAAATTATGCTTACCCCCTATACTAATTCCTACGAATAAAAATCTAGTTAATAACGAACACTACCAATGTAAGATTCGGGACGCGACTTTATGAATTTACTCAGATCCAGCGTTAAGACCCGACCAACGAGCGAAAATCCGGAGCTATTACGGACTTGCAACACGTAGACTCCGGAGAACATAATTTTATATTTCGCCCGAAATTGCCCTTATTTATTGCAGCGCACCCAACGAAAACGGTAAAAAATATCGGTCACAGCGAATTTACTGCACAGACTGAAAGGGAATCAACCCAGCGTTCCCCGGGGAACGGCTGCGTTCGCAAATTTCGCTCCCGGAATGGAAGCAGATATTAGAAACTATGTTGTTAAGGGGATGACTGGATACGGATCAATCAAAGTTTTACACTAAATTCCTTACTGCTTAGTAAGTGGCCTTTATCCAACTAAGGGGCACAAAGTGATCAAATAAATGCATACTTGACGCTGACGCTCCGTCATCCAAATCGGAGTTCATGAACGCAGCCCGAAGCCAAATCAGGCGTGAATTCTCCAAGGATTTTCCATGCTGACTGGCATTTTGCCGTGCGTTTTTCAGTCTGCTTTCTAAATCAATGAATATAAATTGAAATCGTCCTGTGACGTTCCGTGAGTCCGTTTCGAAATATCATTATCTATCGATTTTTATTTAATATATTTCAATCGGACAACGTACAATTTTCGTTGGTCGGGACTCTCGGCAAAGCGAATTTGAAATTAGGGATCGGCGTGTTATTTTTTTAACAGTCCCACAGCAAATAAATGTAGCAACAACGTTCTCTTGGTTGCCAACTCTATCCTGTCGTATAGTCAGCAACCAGTTATGCATGATTACATTACAATAACAAAAGACAGTTATCACTTAAGCGTTGGAAGCAGAGACGGTGCCACTCCGAGAAAATATACCGGGCGGACATGAAATAGGATTAGTATTCTTGATAAGTTGCATTTAACGAATCCCAATGGAATACAGGAAATAAAAATAACAAATTTAATTGTTGAATATACGCATAATTGCAGAAGATGTACCTCCTATATGCAAGAAGAAAGCCAGAGTCCGTGGTCTTTTCCCGCCATTTTAGCAGAAAAACGTCTACATCCAGGAAAAGTTCCTCAGTTCAGATTATGTATAGATTACAGAGAATTAAACAAAATCATAAAAACAGACATTTTTCCTTTATCACACATGGTACATGGTACATCAACTATGGTAGTCAGCTTACGGGCTCATGCCTGTTTTCGACTATGGATTTAGCCAGTAGATACTTCCAAATTGAGCTTGATGAAAGAGTGCTTTTGTCACTCCAGACAGCACATACTTAATTATAGAAGAAAACCAGAGTCCTTGATCTTTTCCCGTTATTTTAGTAGAGAAACGTCTACATCCAGGAAAAGATCCTCAGTTCAGATTATGCATAGATTACAGATAATTAAATAAAATCACAAAAATCAGATATTTTTCCTTTACCATACATTCAAAAGACAATTGATCAGCTTAAGGGCTCATGTATGTTTTCGACGATGAATTTAGCCAGTGGGAACTTCCAAATTGCGCTTGATGAAATAGTGCTTTTGTCACTTCAGACAATACGTACGTAATTATAGGGGAAAGCCAGAGTCCGTGGTCTTTTCC